>JAADXN010000001.1:0-182496 GCA_023337875.1 Pythium apleroticum | reverse complement strand
GCGTGTCTAAAGAGCTGCTGCCGCCGCCGCCCCCACTTGCATCATCATCATTGGGGAACGCGTCGCAGCATTCTCACGTCGGCACCAGAGGCGCTTCTCTCTACCACCAGAGCAGGAGAAGCGAGAGTAGCTCTTGCAGACCACTGGTTGATCTGCCATGCAGCGTGCTGCGGTGCGAGCGGCGCTGGCGTCGACCCGCGCGGTTGCGCGCAGAGGAGCGCAATGCAAGCCTCTGAACTGTACGTCTACCGATGACATCACGGCCTGGTGTCACGGAAGGCGTCTGACCTGTTGTTCTATGGGCTTCGACAGCGATTGGAACCGCGCTTGTAGCTAGTGTACCGCAGTTGGTGGGAGTGCCGCAGATGCAGACGCGTGGCTTCGCGGCGAATGACTTCTTCATCGGCAGCGCCGAGAAGCCAGCCTCGGATACTCCGCTTGGGGTACGCAGGATGAACAGCAAGACGAGGTTGTCTGCCATAGGAAGATCTAATGCGTTCGCTTCTGATTGTTAGTTGCTCAGCATGGATATCCAGAACCGCGACTTCATCTCGCTCAAGTGGAACGACGGCCGTAGCAGCAGATTCCACTTGCTGCACTTGCGCTCGTGGTGTCTGTGTCCGGCGTGCCAGCACGAGACAGGCCAGCGCCTGGTCAACAGCGCGGACATCGATGACAAACTCGAAATCAACGACATCTTCAGTGGGTGGTGCTGCCTGAGCTATTTTCCTGGATGAAACGCAGGCTGACTGACCGTGGCGTGTTCTAGTCAAGGGAGAGACGCTCAACATCGTATGGGCGCCGGATGACCACCAGAGCAGCTTCTCATGGTCGTGGCTGCGTGAGAACTGCTACTCGGATGTGGAGCTCGATCGACAGGCCCGAGACATGGCCACGAGGGCGCTCGTGCCAGGATCTCCAGTGCCAAGTGTCGACTACGAGCGCATGATGAACGAGGACGAAGGACTGCTGGAAATGCTCCACAACGTCATCGAAAATGGCTTGACTGTCATCAAGAACACGCCGTCGAACGAGAAGGAGGTCAAACGAATCGCCGAACGCGTGGCGCCAGTGTCGCACTCGTACGATACCTGCTTGGTGTTGAGGGATGATGCATTGGCATTGCGACTGATCGTGGATGACTTTTTGTAGCTTTCTGTACGGCGATGTCTTCGATGTGATTGCGGAGCAGAACCCGGTTCGTGGACTGTCGTTGTTGTTTATCGAGATCGGTGTGCAATCGCTGAGCCTCACGTCGGTCTGTTTCATCTATCACAGGTCAACATTGCGTACACGAACCACCACTTGAAACACCACTTGGACCTCGCGTACTACGAGTCGCCACCTGGCTTCCAGCTTCTCCACGCGCTGCGCTTCGACCCGACGGTCCAGGGCGGCGAGTCCACCTTTGTGGATGTGTTTGCCGTCGCCGAGGAGTTTCGCCGTCTGCACCCAGAGCACTTCCTCACGTTCTGTCGTGTGCCAGCGACTTTCAAGAAGCACCATCTCAACCGCAGCAACCCGGCCGTGATGGATTACCAGCGTCCGCACATCCAGCTGAACCACCGCAATGAGGTCGTCGCTGTGCACTGGAGTCCGCCGTTTGAAGGTCCTCTGCGCGTGCCGTTTGACGACGTGAAACAGTACTACGAAGCCTACAAGGTCTTCTACGACATTGTCGAGAGTGGCAAGTTCAAGGTCGAATTCCGACTCGAGCAGGGCGACACCGTGATGTTCAACCAGAGAAGGTAAGTCGGTGGTGCGTGCATCTTCGGCTTTGTATAGGGGCCTGACGATTGTGAATAGGGTTCTGCACGGCCGCAACCACTTCTCAGTGGACTCGAGCGGCGTGCGCCACCTCCAGGGCACGTACCTCAACATCGACGACGCGCTGTGCCGCTTCAACGCGCTGCGTCTGCGCTTCGCCCCTGGGGATGAGAAGATCAAGAACCGCCGTGTCGCCAACGGCAACTTCGCTTAGCTGCGAATGGATCTAGAGAGGGAAGCGGCCACGTTGAGAAGCTAAAGGCGGCTAGGCTGATAGAATTGAGGCCACTATGTCCATTTTCGAGTGTATCCATCCGCCCTCGTTCTCGCGCGAAAAAGCTCGCTTACCGTACCATATGATTGGTACATAGTGCCAGTTGAAGGGTACAGCTGGGAATAGCCGGGGTTTTTGGTCGGTGGAAACTGGGTGTTTGGGTCATCAAGAAAGGGACACTGAAGCTGGAGGAACAGGAACGAGAGGCGTCGTGCTCACTCGTGCATGGAGACTTGGCTGCGAGAGCGCCAGCCGCGGTAGAATTGCACGCCAAGGAGCGACATCGCGGCACAGAGGACGGGATAGTCACGTAGGCGGGGCCGCATTCCAGCGTCATGATGAAGAGAGCGTCGAAAAAGGCGGCTTCCAGCGTGAGTACGGATGTCGTAATGGAACAAGTCGACATGCCGGCAGAAGAACCGCACGAAGAAGTGGCTTCTAATGCGCCACCGAGCGAAGAAGCACCCCAGAAACCGAATGAAGATGTCGCGGAAGATGATGTTGACTCAGTGGCCGAGCGAAGGAGCAAGCGGCCACGTACAGGATCCGCCGAGAAAGTGCAACGGCCGCAACGCCATTCGGCCGATCAGAAGAAGTCGTGCCTCGCGTGCCATAGTGACGCCGTGACGGACGCAATGGAGCTGCTGACTTGCTCGTCGTGTGCACTGAGCGTCCACGCTTCGTGTTATAGCAGCGGTAGGAGCAGTCCCGTTGAAAATCACCCAGCCACGTGGATGTGTGACGTGTGTAGGCACCCAGCAGATATCATGCCAGTCGAAGCGCGCGCGTGCATCTACTGCAAGCAGCCTGGTGGGAATGATATGCGCTGCGTCGATACGACGCACTGGCCTGTTGTGTATCGAGGAGGCGCGCAAGGCGAGTCGACGGCGTGGGGACACTTGGATTGCGCTCTTTGGGACCCCTTCGTCCGAGGACGAAATGCAACCCAAGAAGGAAAGGCTTCGACTTCGGTGCCTTCGAACGAGACTCCTCAGGACCCCGCCGGTGATGTCGTCATGGCAGAGGAGGCATCTGTAAACGAATCGAGCGGAGAGCAGTCAGCTAAAATCCCGTCCAGTGTGTCGACCCGCCTGGAGCTGCTCGTGCCGCCGTGCTGCTTCTGTGACGACGGCAATGGCATTCGCGTACAGTGTCGGCAATTGGAGTGCGGGCGATTCTTCCACGTGCGCTGTGCTGGCAGTGACAACCACCGCGGCTACGTCGAAGTCGCTCACACGCCATTCCCACTCAAGCACGCGTACTGCGACCGCCACCGCCAGTGTCGGTACAACATCGGCGACTTGGCAACGAAGCTCACGTCGAAGACGATGGCGAGTCTCGTGCCTCGAGACGTGGCGCAGAAGATCACCGTAATTGCCAAGCGCATCGACTCATATGTGTCAGTGGACGCAGTGTTTGTTGATCTCACGAAGCTGCTCGTCGACCAGTGCAACAAGGGGTTGAAGAGCTCGAAAAACGAGCCTCCGACCTACGGCATGCGGCAGTTGCAGGCTCTCCAGCTCGTTCTCGACCACATGCCGCAGTTTCGTAACGTGTACGACGCCTCGACGCTGTCCGTGAGTGAGGGCGATCTGATACAGGACACGGAGATCACGCACGCGCTCCACAAAACGTTCCACCCGCCGCGGTTTGTGCGCAAGTTTGCTGGTCCACTGAGCCAGCACCAACAGTGTGACTTGTGCCACGAGCCGTTCCAAGAGCGGCAGCATGTGTTCTATTGTACGTCATCGGAACAGCCTCACGCGCTCCACTGGAAGTGTACGAAACGGAAAGCCAACGGGAAGGAGTCGCGCCAGGGCAGCTCAGCAAGCACGAAGAAGAAGCTCAAGTCGGTCGCACTCGTCCAGCAGGGCCACTGGAAAGATGTCAAGCTGCCGAAGGGGTTACCCAACGTGTCGGATGGTGTGGCATGCGGTGTGTGCCGAGCTCCAGTGGATGCTCGCGGTATCGTCGCTGGCCGCAAAGAGGCCACTCGCATCGAGTTTGAAAAACCCACGAGCGACTTCATGTTCGGCGGCTGCTTTGCCAACGAGATGGACACCCGTTCTGCGGCTGGCGCAGGGCTGCGCACGAGCCGTACGACGAATTCATCTACCAGTGCAACTGTCTCCGTCGCGTCTACTTCTGCTGCGGTGAAGGCGTCGGCGAAAAGCGCAGTGCGACGAAGTGCGTGCGGTTCCCTCTCCGTATTTGTCAACGATTCTGAAGGTGACACTGCATTGGCGCTGGCGCCGCCCAAGATGGAACGCATCAACGTCCGCCGCACGACGAGATGGCTTGCTTGCCTTGGTCAAGTGATCCGACTGGTGCTCGCTGCCAAGAAAGAAGCCGCGCAGGCGACCAAGGACAAGGACAGTGAGGTGGCTGCCGGAGACAAGGCGGAAGAGCCCAGTAGTGACACCAGTGGTGTCGACGTGATAGCACCACCTCCGATTCAAGGGGCTGCTGCACAGGCCGATGCGACGAACGGATCAATCCCGCCAGGCGACGCTGCTGCGACCTCGATTCAGGAGCCAGAGGAAGAACTCGCTTCGACATCGGATGGCGCAGCGTCTAAGGAGCCGTGCGAGCTATTGCTGCCTACAGGTGATGAATCCGGTGCCGCGAACGGGAGCCACGTGAAGAAGGAGGCAGTCGCTGAAGTCGAAGCTTCTGCAGTCGACGACGTCGTGGACGCAAGGGAGCAACAGTTCAGTGTCTCAACGTCCTCCCTCCCGCCCATCGTTCTGGCGTATCTCGAAGAAGCGAAGAACGTTGTGCGTCCGTACGACCCGTACGCGCTGCACAAGATGGAGACGGCGCAAAGCATGCTGGAGAACCGAAACGGACCGGCACTGAGTGTGCTGAACACGCTCATCCAGGAGTACACGCGCTTCGTGTACATCAAGCATACGCGTGCAGTGACCAAGGCCACGAACGAGAAGCGCAAGCGGCTTGAACAGGAGGCGCAGGAAGAGCGGGAGCGAGAGCGCAAGCGCATCGACCAGGAGGCCGAGATGGCGTTGAAGAAGCAAATGCTGGCCATGCGCAAGAAGCAGCGGCAGTAGGAAAAGCGACACAGGTGGGGCGAGTATTAGAGAAAGAATAGAATGCGCGCCGCGATACTAGTCCCTACAGTGTAGTTAGTCGTCGAAATCGCTGTCCGAGTCGGAGGCGTTGGCGCTGGTGACGCCGACGCCGAGCTCGAGGTCCTTGATGGAGCCGGCGTTGACGTCGAAGCAGCCTTCAAGCACCGCGCGGATGGCGCTCTTGGCGTGCGTGTAGGCCATTTTGAAGCCTGGGCTCGAGTTCGTTGGGATCCTGTGCACAGCACGTAAGAAAACGGTTTGAAGTGGTGAGTTCGTGGGCCTTCCACCGTGAAGGGATTCGTTTGTTAACGCACCACGTGATGAAGAAGAGCTTGCTGGACTTGCGTCCGTCAGGCGTGAGAAACTCGTGGTCGTACGCTGCATATCGGCATTCGTTCTCCGGCAGAGAGCTCACGAACGTGGCAAACGTGGAGGAAGGCGCGCCGTTGCCGGCCACGACGATGTGCGGGCCGTCGATGCGGAAGAGCACGTAGCGGTACTTGCGGCGCATCTTGAGCAGCTTGAACTCGGCGCTGACCTCGTCCGTGGGCGTGATGGCGCCGGCAGACACATCGTCCTGGTGGCGGATGTACTGGGGCACGCCCGCCGTCTTCAGGTGCGGCTCCGCCATGTTCGATTTCGATGTGGAGCTGTTGATGCGGGGGGAGCACGTGTGACATGATCGATGGAATCCATTTTCCACTTGAAGAGCGCCATCAAAGGCTAATACCACCGGTAGATCCACATCTGATGGCGCTACTTCATAGTGCCACAATCTCTCAAAATTGGTGGCAGGATATGTACCCGTCCACTTCTCAACCGTAAACCTATCCCTTGTGGCTCAACTGAAGAATTATTTAAGCGCGCTTCCACCACCACCAGTCTTTTTGCTTTTTGAAGTTGGATGTAAGCGCTTCACTTGAAAATCGGTCCCCCTACCCCTGTCGGGTCGGCCTTGAAAAGTCCAACGGGGGGTCGTGGGTGATTGGGTGGTCGTTGCGCGGATCCCCCATTTCGAACCCGCCCGCTTGAGCGGATCCGCTCCTTTCCCGAGCCATCGCAAGTGATTTGGTTGGTGGAGACGCCCTATTGGATCGTTCTCTCCCACGCCTCGCGCATCCGGCCGTCCCCCCTCCCTGGAACGCGACTGCTTTGCCGACCGCAAGCCATTTGAAAGTTCCCCAGCAACCGTAAGTGGCCTGCCCGCCATCCATCGCGTGCGCTGCTGTCCGACTGCTCGGCTGCCTGCTGGTCTGCCCAACATGGCTGCGCTCGCTTCTCCCGCGCTGGTCGGCTCCGGCGAGGGAGAGGGCGCTGCTCTGTCCAGCCAGTGGCAGCCGAGTGGTTCGCGGCGGTGGCGTTCGCCTTTCAATTGATTGCTTGCATGAGGTGCTCATTCTAGCTTTTGGCGCGTGTGTTCCAACAGTTTCTATCCCCCCTCCCCTTCCTACCTATTCAAGATGGCTGACGAAGCTGACTACTCCTTCGAGTCGACGGACGCCGGTGCCTCGGACACCTACCCATGCGAAGCCGGCCAGATCAAGAAGAACGGCTTCATCATGATCAAGGGACACCCGTGCAAGGTCGTCAGCGTCTCGACCTCGAAGACCGGCAAGCACGGCCACGCCAAGTGTAACTTCACCGCCCTCGACATCTTCACCAACAAGAAGCTCGAGGATGTCGTGCCATCGACCCACACCACCTCGGTGCCATTCGTGTCGCGCAAGGAGTACTCGCTCCTCGACATCTCGGAGGACGACTTCGTGACGCTCATGGAGGAGTCGGGTGATACCCGTGAGGATGTCAAGCTCCCAACCTTCCCGGAGACCTTCGCCCAGGAGATCCGTGACGACTTCGAGGCTGGCAAGCAGCTCGTCGTGACGGTCCTCAAGGCCTGTGGCATTGAGCAGATCATCTCGAAGAAGGAGGACACCACGTCCGCCTAAATCGAACGGCCGCGCGGCTGAGGTTCGACTGGCAGCGTTGTGCAAGTGAGCTTTTCGCTTGCTGGAGGCCTCGACAGTCGTCCTCTATCTACAACAAACCGATTTGGAAACGGGATGTGGAAGGATGGCAGGAGCCGGAGAGAGGCTGCAGGGGAAACCAGTATGCGTCGTACCATTTGCGTGAGACGGCGCCGCTGGTCCCTGGAGCGCTCTTCTAGTTTTGGATCATGCGTCTCTTTCGCTCGCAATTTTCATTTTTTCATTAGTCATCCAATAGTAATGTATTTTCACCATTCCTATCGCTGACTATTCATCTCGTGTTGGTTGCCTGCCTTCCCTCCATTGGTCTCGCGGCTTGTGCAAACTCAGTGGTTACACTCGTTGGCTCACATGATTCATGAGTTTATTTCTCGATCACCACAACAGATCCGCCTGTAGAACGAGGCACGCTTACCACCGGAACAAACAGCCACGTCATCCTCCTGTTCAGTCTTTCAATGCCGCTAGACCAGCCCTACGACGTCGTGATCTGCCGAATCGGTGGCTTCTAGCGCCTCAAACGAGTCCACGCCACTCAGAGTCGCACTGCCGACGCCGGGGTGTTGCTGCTGCCACCGCTGCACGAGATTGTGGACGTCCTTCATCACGATGCGCGTGCGAGCAGCACCCTTCAGGTACTCGAAGATCTTGCGCCGTGGTTGGCCTTCCCGCCACATACGCTCGGCCTGAGTCAGCAAGGCAGGGTCCTTGATGCGGCGGTTCTCCGAGTAGCTCTCGAAAACCGAGCTCGAGAGCACGTGGTTGTGGTCGGTGACCTGCTTGGTCACGACCACGTTCCAGTCTTCCGGGCCGTGTGGGTTACGCTGCAGCGTCACGCAGAGCTTCACAGGACACGCTGTGGACCGCAGGTTGTGGCTCACTCGCTGGCCCTTGCCGCGTCGGCGCTCCTTCCAACCGTGAGTGCACACGTACGTCTTCGAGTACCACTCGTACGTGGTCGGCACGAGCTGAAGCGCCTTGGACCCGCCGCCTGCGTCACCCTCGTCGTCCTCCTCGTCTTCGTCTTCGTCACCCCCGCCATTTGTCTGCTGGACTCTCAGTCGGTTCTCTTGGGTTGCACCAGCATCACCACCGCTGCCTTCGCGCTGCATTTGCTGCGTGATCCTCGTGTTGCGAGCTTGGATCGACGACGTCGTGCGCACGCGATACAACTGGTACGTCGACACCGAATACGCCTCAAGAAACTCGGAAAACGCAGCCCAGTCCGTGTGGCGTCGCTTGACTCTTGGCGCGCGCCAGATCCGCGTGCCGTCTTCATCAGTGAACGCGACGGCCTTGACGGGGTTCTCGGGCGTCCAAATTGGCGCAATCGCGTCAGGGGCGCCAGTCGAGGTCGCTTGGTCGGTACCCACCTCTTGCTGAAACGCCGCTCCACTGTCGGCTTCGTGACGCGGTCGTTTTGAGACTGTCGATCCCTGTGGCAGCGACGGTGCTGGGCGGCGTAAGCCTGAGGTTACTGTATCGCTATCTGCACTGGGAGCGTCCGCCACCATTTGCAGTTGAGAAGTGTACTGCTGCACGACCGAAACACGGAGGCACGTGCACTCAGGACGCGCTCCAAAAGCCCCGGACGCAAGGTCGCTGGCACCGAACGCGCTAGTCGTGGATCCATGGGTCGGGCAAACCACGTTGGTCGCGACACTCTTGGGTGGGGCGGTCGTAGTGCTCATCGTCAGCGGCTGGCTAGTCGACAGGTCAGCTGAGACCGCATAGGACGAGTTGGCGAAGCCCGGAGAGGCTGCAAAGAGGTGATGGTGTCCCAGCGCGTTCGCATTGGCGATGAGTTGTGCAGAGAATGGCAGCAACGCTTGGTGGTGACTCGACAAGGCGGAGCTCGATGCGATGTAGGCAGAGTCGGGCAGCGTGTGCTGGTCGCCGTCAAACGAATCGACGTGGTCGAACGACATCGCAGCTTGGCCCGACATGAAACCTGCCTGGTGAGCCTCCATCATGTTCTCGCGACTCAACAGCTCCGCAGCCCCGGCATCACCGCCTGATAGCTCCTCCGCGTCGACAGTTGGAGTCGCTACCGGTGGTGGGGGTGTGGTCGGCTGGTCGATCGCCAGTAACTGCGGATCGTAGATCCTGCGATTGTCGCAATAGTGGAGATACAGCGCCCTCGAGAGGTTATGGTTGTGGTCCACGATGTGCTTGGTGACGACGACGTACCAGCCTGGGTTTTCCACCGTCACGACGTACTGAAGCGTCGCACAGATCTTGACGGGACACAACGTCGACCGCACGATGTGAACCGTGCGCTTTCCAGAGCCACGACGTCGCTCTTTCCATCCGTGGGTACACGTTAACGTCTTCGAATACCATTTGTAGTGCTCCGGAATCAGTCGCGTGGCATCTGTGGAACTCCCCAGTGCTTCATCACCATTTTCATCGACTGCCTGAGTAGTAGCACTGGTACTCGCGCTGGCACTCGCACTCGCATTACCTGCTCGCATCTCCATGATCTTCTGGTTCCGTCCTTTGACGGAGCTGGTCGTTCGCGTTCGATATAACTGGTACGTCGCCTCCGAGTACTGCTGCAAATACGCGTGGAATGCCTCCCATGACTCGTGGACCGACTGGATACTTGGCACTCGCACAACGACTTCGGTCACCACGTTCACCGGTCTGGCGACAGCTTGTGGGACCGCGGTTTGCTCTTGCGCTGGTGCTGCCTCTGCATTCTCAACTGGCTGATGAGCCACCGGAGAGGCTGTGCTTTCCGCCACGACCGCTGGTGCCGAGGACGGAAACACTTCTGACACCTGTGCAGTCGACAAATCATCGAGCTGCTCCGTTGTCGGCACTGTTTGATCCTGGACTGCCTCTTCACCTTCCGACACAGTGAGGTCATCGGCTTCATCCAAGTGAATATTCGAAGTCGACGCATCCATCTCTGATACCTGCTCGAGCTGAACGTCGGTACTGCTGCCATCGTGCTGGTACGTGGGAATCGTGGGGTCATTGATGGCCTCCGCCCCCACTGTGATGTCCTCCGTAGCGTGTGCAGCCTCAGCAAGTCGAGGCTCCGAGTGCACGTGGTTATGCTCCAGCACTTTCCGGAAGATGACGATCCGCCACTCGTTGCGCACATCTCGCTGCGCACGCACCATGAACATCGCCGGGCATGACGGTGTCGCGTCATTCGCGGCGTCTCCTTCAGCACCGCGCGGCTGGAACTGGGCCGTCTTACTGCGAGACTTGCGTCGCCAGCCGTGGTCGCAGATGATCAGCTTTGAGTACCACTTGAGCGTCTCGGGCACCAACTGCGCCGCCATCGCCTCAGCTGACTTCCCCGCTTTGGTCGCTTGCTCCAGTAGTTTGGTGTTCTTGGACACGGCCGAGATCGTCGAGCGAATGCGAAAGTTGTTGTGCGTGGCGGCCGAGTATTCGGTCAAGACCTTGTGGAAATGGGCCCACGACGAAAACGCCGTCGGTGTCGTCAGCGGCAAGATCGCATCCTCGTGTGGGTTCGACAGCATCTCCGCCGTTGGCAGTTGGTACTCTGGCACCAACTGCGCCGAGAGTCTGCCGCCGTTGTTAACTGAGATGAACATGCCCAGCGACCCTTCGTCCTCATCCTCGCCGTCATCGTCCGGGTCGTTTTCGTGGAGCTGGCTTTGAGTGTGGGGTTCCTGGCCATTCCCTTGATCGTCGCCAGTCGGGAGCTCTCCGCTGACCAGCGCGAGCAGTTCCGGATCATAGATACGGCGGTTTTCCGAGTAGAACAAATAGAGCTCCTGTGTGAGTGGGTGGTTATGCGTGCGCATGTGCTTGGTCACGACCAGTTGCCACTCGCTCTCGTCCCCGTCCTCCGAGCCTCCATGCTTGGCTCCGCGGTGCTGCAGCGTCACGCACATCTTCACCGGACATCCCGTGGACCGCGCCATCGTCGTCACGCGCTTGCCCGTGCCACGGTGGCGGTCTTTCCAGCCGTGCGTGCACATGAGCGTCTTGGAATACCACTTCCAATGCGCCGGGATCAAATGCTGGCTGCCTTTCTGGCGGGCGTCGTCATCCCTGTCGTTCTCGTTATCGATTTCCTCTTCACCAGCATCTCGCTTGGGCTCTTCCAGGTCTTGCGTCGCTGTATGCGTCTGTGGAGCCGACGTGGCCACGGCGGGCTTGCTCGTCGCCGCCTGGTCGGCGATGCGCTGGTTGCGCAGCTTCACCGACGTCGTCGTGCGCACGACGTACAACTGGAACGTCTCCTGTGCGTACGTCTTTAGCCGCGCGTCGAACTCGGCCCACGACCGATGCACGTCGTCAAACGGCGGCGCCACGGCCGCCACGACCTCCTTGTTGAACGCCGGCTGCGCTGCCTCCGCCGCCATCATCTCGTCGTCCTCGTCCTCATGCCCGTGCTCACGGTGGGTCTCATTCTCGCTCTCGCCGCGCGCCACCTCCAGCGCCAGCGCCTCGTCGCTGTCCATGGCGCTGCGCCTGTGCAGCCCACACGCTGTCAGCTCATGGTGCCCCTGTGCAGCAGAGCGTCACGTTGAAGTGCTCTCTTACCTGGTCGCTGTGCCAACGGAGCTCTTCGTTCGTGTGCCTTGATGGCCTCGCGCCTTCCGCCACAACCACCACAGAACGAGTGACCAGGAAGGGGAGGTGGGGCCATACTGTGAAAACACATACAGGGACAAACTCCCAACGGTACACTCCCAGCCACCAGCACCTCCAGAACATGATGAACTGTGCAGCCAGTGACGAAAATGAGGTGGTGCACACTATTTCGACACCCGGACACTGTCGCAGATCTGATCCTCATGGCCATCGTAACGGCCAGGAAACGTTTCTCCATTGCCAGCGAGCATGATCTGGTCCTCAGACAGTGCCGCGCAGCGTAGCAGAGCACAATGAACGCCATACGCACCACGTACCTCGCGCTGTTCTTCGCGAATGCGACGTTTGCGGTGCTGTTCAAGTCGCTGGGAGAAGGTATGGCGTTGGCGAAGCGGAGCAGCTAAGACGAAGCATGACGCTGTGGCTTGCATGGGCAGATACGCTCCAGAAGTTTGGCACATTCAGTGACTGCAACCGTCGCAAGAATGCGTCCTGTCGCGGCAACCAGATGGTATTCCGCGCGAGCTTCAGCATCGCCGTGTTCTTCCTCGTGCAGACCCTTCTCTGCCGCTTCTACCGACCAAAGCGGCGCTGTCACGCGTTCATGGTCTTGGCACTGGTGGAGATGCCCATTTACATCGGCATGCTCGTCGGCTCGTTCTTCATCCCAAGCTGTACGATCGTATCATCAAATTGAAGGACTGATCGATTTCTGAAGATCCAACTGTGTGTGTGGACAGCGTTCTTTGACGGCTACGTGCATTTCGCGCGCGTGGTGTCGGGCTTTTTCATCCTCTTCCAGATCGTGAGCATCGTCGACTTTTCATGTGCGTGGAGTCTCTTGCAGTTCTTTAACAAATGTCCCTCGATGGCTCACATATCATCGTGATGAATCATCAGACCAACTACGGGATATGCTGCTCGACCGCATCGAGGAATCAGCAAAGACGGAAATCGAGAGTCCAAGCCGACAGGCTACGTTTTTCGCTGTATTCTGGTGCGTATCGACTTGGACCCCGCTGTATTCAGTGGCTGACCCTGGCCACGAACTCTTACTTTGTAGGAAGGTCGCGTTTCTCGGTCTTTGCATCTGTGCACTTGCTGGAGCCGGTGGTGGAATCGGATATCTCGTACGTGATTGTCCTGTGCGCAGTCTATTGCTACAATGGTCATTCACATCATTACTGTCGGACTTTGTTCTGTCCAGTACCACAAGTACGGCGCTTGCGACGTCGGCGTCGGCTACGCGACTGTCACCGTGATCTTCATCCTCGTGTTCCTCGGGATATGCGGTATGTTGCGTCCATCATGTCGAACCACCATGTGTTGAGCTCACAGATTTGTTTGTGTCAACAGTGTCTGCGTGGCTCAACGTCGGCTTGCTGCCGCCGTGTGTCGTCGCCGTGTACCTCGTGCTCATGTGTTGGCAGGCACTCGAGAGCAACCCGCACCAGTCCTGCGAGCGAGGATATCTCGCAGCTAAACCCAGCGAGTCCTCGAACGCCATGGCTTACAACGCCATCATCGGTGCATTCTCCATGACGTGGACGAGCTGGCGGACCTCCTCGGCCGCGTCGACCATGTTCAGTAAGGACGCAGCGGACGGCAGCGTCCAATCGGAACGCAGGAAGTCGATCAAGCGAGCGTCCGTGACAGCGAAAGACAACTTCACTCCCGCTGCGATCAGCAATGTCGATGACGCTGTTAAAGTCGAGAAGGGTGCTGCAGATGCGACAACTGGCGACGCGAGTGAGCTGCTTCCTGAGCCGTGGCAGTTCTACGTGATGATGTTTCTCGCTGGCGTGTACATGGCGATGGTGCTCACGGACTGGGACTCGGCCAACGGCTCCTCCAACGGCGTCTCCATGTGGGTCAAGATCATCGCGCAGTGGCTCACGATGCTGCTGTTCCTGTGGACGCTCGTCGCCCCCAAGCTCTTCCCGGATCGCGACTTCAGCTGACACCCAAGTGTAGCCATCTTGGTCTGAGTCACCTCCATAAACGAATAAACCCACTTGCAGAATGATGGCACTGCATTTGACAATAGAGGTCTGGGAGCGCTTTCCAACTGACGAAGAGCTCCCAGTCTTTTCTGACTCGCTAGCGTGGCGAATATGCTGCGAGTACATGACAAGTAAGTCGCCTTGCGCGGCCTCTACGTGCACTGGGATGGAGCCTGTGCTTGTGACTTACAGCTTACATTCATTATGTAGTGTCTTCCTCCGCTCGGCGTCGACGCTGCCCGTGTTTATGGTCTTTGGCATCGTCGCGCTCGAGTACTACGTGTACATGAGCGAGTACGTCGTGCCGCTGTTCGCCACCACCATGAGCGGCGCGAGCGCGTTCGGCCACGTGATTGAAGTCATGCTGTTCCACGTCTGGGTCGTGATGCTCGTGGTTGCGTACCTCCGCACAGTGTTTACAGGTATGACGACTGCCTGTCGGAAGAGCATTAGTGAATGCAACTAACTCACGCGAATTGAACTCTGCAGATCCTGGCTACGTGACGCAGCACACGATAGAGCGCATCTACGACGCGATGCACGACTCGATGGAAGCGGACAGTGGCCACCACGGGCCTGGTGGACACACGAATGGCGTGATGATCATGCCGCACTGCCGCCGCTGCAAGCAGGCGAAGCCTCTGCGCGCCCACCACTGCAGCTTCTGCAACAGATGCGTCCTGAAAATGGGTGCGTTACGACTAGAACAGAGTTTCCTGTAGAAGTATCGATCGTGGAAGCTGATCGTTGCCTGTGTGTTGATCGTGTTTGATGTAGACCACCACTGCCCGTGGGTCGCCAACTGCGTGGGCGAGGGCAACTACAAGTACTTTTACCTCTTCGTGTGGTACTCGTTCCTGGCGCTGGCGATGATCGTCGCGTCTCTCTTCCGCAAGTTCATTCGGTCTGCAACGTCAGAGTCGGACCCGGAACTCGAACTCTCCGGGATGGTGGCCGTGGTCATGGCCGGCTCGTTGTCGTTCTGTCTGCTGATCTTCATCGTCGTCCACTCGGCGCTCGTGCTGTACGGAACGAGCACGATCGAATGCCATATTTACGGCCTTAAGTCACCCTACAATATCGGGTGGCGACAGAACTGCCGCGCTGTGTTTGGTGACGGACCGCTGTGGCAGTGGGTGTTGCCCATTCCTGCCGTCCGTGGTTTGAACTCTCAGTCTGAGCTCCACAAAAGAGAGATCGAACACCTTCACGCCGAGCGGATACTCAGCGAGAGCGACGACAATCCAGAAGACGAAGAAGATCAGTTCTTGTAGATTGGACAAAACCTCGGTTCAATAGAGTTCAGGGTATGTATCTGCGTTTTTGTTTCGCTCGGCCTGGGCTTCGTCGGTGTTGGAGGCGGTTGAGACGCTGTTCACACAGCGGCGCTCGGGTGTCGGTGTCTTGAAGCCACTGCCCTTCGAGATGTGAGCCATGTGGCTGAACCAAACACTGTCTCTGCTTGTCTCCGGCAGCTGTCCAATGTTCAAAGCGAACCCGTCGCAAACTCGCGCGCACGATTGGAATTCTTTCGTCCCTCGGCAGGGGGCATGAACTGCGATGAAACAAGTCAAGTCTGCTAGCACATGATTGCAAATGTGGGAGAACCACGGCTATAATACGTGGCTATTTGCGTTGATGCGACTTGAACTATGACGAGCGCGAACACGGCAACTTTACGATCCACAAACTCGTAGCTCATGAGAGGTCAGTACTTCGTAGTACAACACAAGGGGAATTCAAAAGAATGGATTTGATCAAAAACACGGAAAGGCGAGCAGTTCAATCGCTTTGCGCGGATCCTGGAGTGACGATGGAGTGCGAGAGGCAAGGTGGTGCCGAGAATCCTCCACAGCGCTTAGTCGGTCTTGACTTCACCGTCGTGGAAGACGATGGACACACTGTTCACGCAGTGGCGCTCGTCAGTCGGCGTCTTGAAACCCTCGCCCTTGAAGACGTGGCCCATGTGACTACAGCACAACAAAGAGATGGTCGCAATCGTGTCAAAACGGGCTGGAATTCCAGGATGTTCTCGGCCAAACAACGAAGCAAACGCACCCGTCGCAGCGCGCACAGACAATCTCGATGCGGCGGCCGTCGGCATCCGGCACGGGCTATAAAACGCGCTCACCAGTCAGTTCAATCATGTGTCGGAGCGAACATACAAGAGCTGCTCACCTTGATGGCGCCTGGGATGGCGTCGTAGAACGCCGGCCAGCCGCAGCCCGAGTCAAACTTGGTCTTGGACGTGTACACTGGCGCCTTGCAGCCGGCGCAGACGTACGTGCCCTCCTCGTAGTGCTTGTTGTACTTGCCAGTGCCAGCGCGCTCCGTACCCTTGAGGCGCAATACCTCAAACTCCATGGGCGACAGGCGCTTCTTCCACTCGCTGTTTGGGAGTTCGACGCGGTCGGTCATCTTGAAGCGGCGTTGGGTGGTAGAAGTCGACGAGAAAGGCGACAGGAAGCGGACGGAGCTCACGCGGTTGGTGGGCAGCGAGACGCGAGATGCGGAATGAAGACGGAGGCGCAGCAGACGACGGCTTAGGACGCTTGAAGCTCCAGACATGCGCTTCGGTCTTGTGTCCGTGAGGAAGCGCAGAGAAAGTGAGCTCATTCGAAGGCGATCCGACCAAAGTGGGAGCTCTTTAGCGGAAGTTGCGTTTATGTTGCGTATCACGTGGAATGAATGCCTCAACAACCCAGATGTCAGCCTGTCAACGGCCATGAACCAGCTGACGTGTCAGTGCTGCTTACGTTGCTTCAAATCTAATACGCAACATAATCAATTTTCGATGCAAAACCTCATACTGTGAAAAACCTCGGGGCTTGCCTTGTGTGTGGGCCGCTTCGCGCGAGCAGCTCAAGCAAAAGGGAACACAAGAAGCGACTACGTGACGATGGTGCTGGCGGATCTCGGCTCGAAGCTGCAGGCGGCGCTGAGCAAGCTCAACCGCGAGACGGTGGTGGACGATGAGGTCTTCAACCAGATCCTGAAGGAGATCTGCGGCGCGCTGCTCGAGTCCGATGTGCAGGTCAAGCTCGTGCGCGAGCTGCGCGACAACGTCAAGCTGGCGGTGAACCTGGAGGACGGCGGCGCGCTCACGAACCGCCGCCGCCTGATCCAGAAGGCCGTGGTGGAGCAGCTCACGCGCATGCTGGAGCCCGAGGCCAAGCCGTACAAGATGAAGAAGGGCACGAGCAACGTGGTCATGTTCGTGGGTCTGCAGGGCAGCGGTAAGACCACGAGTATCGCCAAGTACGCGCACCACTACCAGCGCAAGGGCTGGAAGACGTGTATGGTCTGTGCCGATACGTTCCGAGCCGGTGCGTTCGACCAGCTCAAGCAGAACGCCACCAAGCTGCGCATCCCGTTCTACGGTAGCTACACGGAGGCCGATCCGGTGCGTATCGCCGAGGAAGGTGTCGCGCAGTTCCGTCGCGAAGGCTACGAGCTCATTCTCGTGGATACCAGTGGTCGCCACAAGCAGGAGGCCGACTTGTTCGCTGAAATGCAGGAAGTCGCGGCCGCCGTGACGCCCGACGACGTCGTGTTTGTCATGGATTCGTCCATCGGTCAGGCCGTGTACGACCAGGCATCGGCCTTCCGTCAGGCCGTGGACGTCGGCAGTGTCATCATCACCAAGCTCGACGGCCACGCCAAGGGCGGTGGTGCGCTCAGTGCCGTCGCGGCCACGGGATCGCCCATTATCTTCTACGGTACCGGTGAACACTTTGCGGATTTCGAGTCGTTCAACCCACAGAGCTTTGTGAGTAGACTGATGGGCATGGGCGACATCCGCGGTCTCATGGAGGAAGTTAAGTCGAGCGGCATGCTGGAGAACCAGGAGGAGATGGTGCAGAAGTTCTCCAAGGGCGTGTTCACGCTGCGGGACATGTACAAGCAGTTCCAGAGCGTGATGAAGATGGGTCCGCTGAGCAAGGTCATGTCCATGATCCCGGGCATGTCGGGCATGACGCAGATGCTTAACATGGGCGGCGGAGAAGAAGAGGCCTCGAAGCGCCTGCGTAAGTTCCTGTTCATGATGGACTCGATGACCGACGCCGAGCTCGACGGCCAGGTGCAGCTGAACGAGTCCCGGCAGTTGCGAGTCGCGCGTGGCTCGGGCTGCCAGCTCGTGGAAGTCGACTTTTTGCTCAAGTGCCACAAGCAGTTCGCAACGGTCGTCAACAAGATGGGCAAGAGCGGTCTGATGAAGGGCGGCGACGCCGCGCTGGGCAAGCAAATGGCCCGCAACCCGAACGCGCTCATGCAGCAACTGGGCAAGGTCATGGACCCGAAGATGATGGCGCAGATGGGCGGCCCCCAGGGCATGATGCGCATGATGAAGCAAATGCAGGGCGGCATGGGCGGCATGGACCCGAGCGCACTGGCCGAGATGAGCAAGCTAGCGGGCGGCATGAAGTTTTAGATGACATGAACAGCGAGGGTGCGTTGAATAGGTTCTACATTTTGTCTGCTCTCGTGGTTTGCTCTGTTTTCGCTGTGCATTGGCGACACCAAGTGTGGTGCAGGCGTTGGTGTCGTGAGGTCTGAAGCTGCGTGTATACAGACCATCGATCCACGGTCCAGAAAACACGAGCCCTGCCCCCGGCCTCGATTGTTGACATACGCGCTTCCGAATCAGGTATCGACTCGAAAAAGAAATCTCGGCTCACTACCAAGTCGCGCCTGCAGGGACAAAAATATCGTGACCCGTGCGGATGGAGCGGCCTGACGAAACCAACTCGGAAGCGGCAACTATCACACGTTCGCTCTTCGACGGCATCCGCATCCATCGGCGAAGGCGTGAGCTCGTCGAGTCCCCAGTGGATGCAAGTGGCTAGCTGCACGACACTCGAGACCCCCTCAGCCCAGCAGCCAGTGCGACGACTAGCAAACTGCGCATGACTCGGGCCTCCTGATCACGACCTCTGTGCCACCAACGACCATGAAGCAGCTCAACGCAATGCTGGGCGGCGGCAGCGGCTCGCACAAAGTCCAAGACGCGCCTGCCCGCCCACTGCGGCGACTAGGCGGCAGCGCAGGCGAGACGGGCTCGTCTCCGTCACTGATGTCGTCCAGCGGCACGACTGGTCCTGCACCAGCAAGTCCTCGCCGTGTGTCCGGCCGGATCGGCCCCATCGAAAGCATGCGAGAGCGTATCAGTCCTATGCCGGCATTCATCGCAGACAATGTTCGCACCGGCAGCTTCACGAAGAATCTCCAGCTGAATGCACGAGGTTTCGTCAGTCGACTTCCGACCATGAAGAAGTTCATCGGCAATGGCGACGACAAACGGAACGGCATGGAGGGAAGCCACCGCCGAATACGACGGCGGGAGTTCCATTTTGTGCCTGCCGAGCCCACGCCCGAAAAGCTGCAGAAGCTGCGGTGGGTGATCATGCCGCGGTCCAACTGGAAAGTGCGCTGGGACCTGTGGATCGGCTTCGTTATCTGCTACAGTGTCGTCATGGTGCCGTATCGAATCGGCTTTGCGGTCGAACTGAAGGACTGGGAGCAGTATCTGAACTACGCGTTCGACGCCAGCTTCGCGACCGACGTCGTGTTCAACTTTTTCACGGGCTACTTCGACGGCGACATCTTCGTGTTTGATTTGTCCAAGATCCGCTGGCGGTACCTCAAGAGCTGGTTCATTTTCGACACGCTGTCGACGCTCCCCATGGACCAGTTCTTCCAGGCCGTGACGTCGCCGGGGGATCCGTCGCTCTTGTCGTTTAAACTGCTTCGCACGATCCGCCTCGTGCGGCTGCTCAAGCTCATGCGGCTGCTGCGGCTCAAGCGAGCCGTAGACACGATCCAAATGGACGCGCTGAACGCCCACGTGCTGCAGACGATCAAGAGCCTGGGCATGATCATTCTGGTCATCCACTTGGTGTCGTGTGCGTGGTATCTGTTCTACACGTGGGACCCCACGGGGATCAACTGGGTCACGTTCATCCACCCTGACGGCATCGACAGCCCGTACTTGGTCTGCTTCTACTGGGTCGCCAACACGATGATGTCCGTCGGGTACGGCGACATCTACGGCATCACGGACAGCGAGCGTGTGTTCTCCATCTTTGTCGAGTGTCTCGGCTCGATCAGCGTCGGTCTCATCATCGCCAACATCCAAATGCTCACCGACAACTACAACCCGCGCGCCATCCAGATGAAGCAGAAGCTCCACGAGACCAAAGAGTTTCTGCTCAAGCGGTGTATCCCGCGACGCATGCGACAGCGAGTGATCTCGCAGTTTGAATACCACTGGAGCCATTGCACAGTGTTTGACGAAGACAAACTGCTGCGGAACTTCCCCAAAAGCCTCCAGTACGAGATCTTGGCGGCGTCCATGGAGTCGTTTGTGAAGAAGTTCCCGTTCTTTGGGATGACGACCGTCGAGTTCTTCGTCTACACGATCCCACGACTACGTCCCATCATGGTCGGGCCTGGGCAGCCGCTGGTTGAGGCCGAAAGCGTGTGGGAAGAGCTGTACTTCGTCGTCTCTGGGTCGCTGGAAGCCATGCGCGGAAACGTTGTCGCGTCATCTCTGTCCGGCGGCGATATCTGCGGCATTGAATACCTCGTTGGGACGCGACGGCGGTACGTCCACTCGTACATTTCCACTTCCAAGACGGAGCTGTACGCGATCTACAGCTCGGATCTCATCGAGGCCATGGAGTCGTGTGCCGTGGCCACGAAGTACCTGCGCGATCTCTCGCTGATCATCTCGGAGCGCTACACCGACGCTGCTCGACGCGGCCGGAAGATCCTGCAGCGCCAAGAGACCAGCGCGCGACGCGCATCCATCGAGCTGTTCCTGCAGTACCGCAACCGCAAATCCACGTCGTACAACCACATCGTCCACGCCGCCGGACTGGACGACCGCAAGCAGTACCAGATTTCCGTGAGTGACGACGTGCTGCTCCACTGGTCGATCATCCGCCACTACTCGCGCGCCAAGCTTCTGTGGGATGCCATCATGGGCATCGTCGTGTTCTGGACCACGATCAGCGTGCCCTACCGCATTTCCTTCAACATCGCCGACTCGTACATGCTGCTCGTGACCGACCGCATGTCCGACATCATGTTCTTCCTGGACATCGTGCTCAACTTCTTCACGACGTACCTGGACGAGACGGGCGTCGAGATCGTCGACCGACACGAGATCCGGAAGCACTACTTGAAGCGGTCGTTCTCCGTCGACGTCATCTCCACGATTCCGTTCGACTTTCTCGTGGAGCTGATCACGGCTTCGGAAGATTTTCGATCGCTGAGGCTGATCCGAACAGTCAAACTTGTCAAGCTGCTGCGCCTGGTACGTATCATGAAGATCTTCAAGCTCAACTCGCAACGGCTCTCCGAACTCGACGTGTCGATGGGCAGCGTGCGGTTACTCAAGACATTGGCGCCAGTGCTGACGATCGCCCACTACGTCGGGTGCTTCTGGAACTATTTGTCCGCGGATATTGATGCCAAGCACGCGTGGTGGGGGCGGATCTACTTCGACGACCCGGATTCCGTGGTCTCGCGGTACATCGCCAGCGTGTACTGGGCGACGACCACGATGGCGACCGTCGGCTTCGGCGACATCTACGCTGTCAACAGCCACGAGCAATTGTTTTCCACGTTCGTGATGATCGGCGGGACGACGTTGTTCGCGTACGTCGTTGGAACGGTCATCGAGACCGTCAGCAACAGCAAGAGCCTCATGAATCGCGAGCACGAGCTTGGCCAGCGCGTGAACGCGTACATCAAAGAGCGAGGCGTGTCCAGCGACTTTGCTCTCGCGTGCCAGGAGCACTTGCGGTACATCAACAGCGAGAAGACGCTGTTCGACGAGCAAGGGCTCTTCGACGCTCTCACCCACTCCATGCGGTCTGAGCTCATCCTGTACTTGAACAGCAACGTGCTCAGTCAGATCCGGTTCTTCGACAAGAAGCCCAAATGGTTCTTGACGCTGCTGCTGCCTCGACTCGTCCCCCAGTATTTTCTGCAAGGCGACCTGCTCATTTACCACGGCAACTCGGTCAGCGGCATCTTCTTTTTGATGAGTGGCACTGTCGTAGCACGATTGCCTCCTACTGGAGGCGCTAGCGACTCAGGAGGAAGCGCCGCGCATGACACGCTCAGAAACGGAGACGCGACTCTCGGTCCCGGCGTCTCCCAGGTGGCCAAGCCGCCTGGACCCAAAGTTATCAGGATCTCGACGAATGGACGCACGACCGACGCTGTTCCAGACTCGTACGGAACCATCGCCACGCTGCACGAAGGCGAGTTCTTCGGATACAAGGAGGTGCTAACGCGAAGCTTAGCGCAGTACAACGTCTTCGCGTGTCTGGCGACAGGAACCTACATGCTGCCGAGTGATGTGTTGGAGTCGATCAGCGAGATGTATCCAGACGTACTGGACGAGATGCGGCGGTTCTTCTTGCACGCGATCAACAAGCAGCAAACCATTCTCCAGCATTGGCACAACAACGAGGTCATGGGGATGTCGCGCGCGGAGCGATCGCGAATATTGCGAACACCGGACTACAATGGAGGAGGGGATCCTGCTTGCCCGAATCTCTCCGGCGTGGACGAAGACCCGGACATGAACGCAGCAGAAGCTGGCGAAGAGTCGAGTCCGGTAGCGGCGGAGAGTCCGCCTACGCCTGTAGTCTCGAGAAGGAGCCAATCAAACGGTGATGCACGAAGCAGCTTCGGTGAAAGGCTTTTGTCGGCTGCAAAAATGTACCGAAGCCGAAGCGGGATGACATCAAACATGGCGGATACCACGATAGATGAGATGAACCAACAAACTTCGTCCGCCGCCGAAGGCCACGAAGACCCAAGCGCTCAGCACGAGATGGAAGGCACAGAGGTGATTGGGCCGAGAAAATCCATGCTCACACCAACCGAAATGGTGACTCCGCCACCAGAAACTGATGGGGACGACGGATCGTACAGAGTACGACGGTCGACTTTGACTCGACAGCACAGCGGCACCTCGTCGCGATCACTCTCGGATACGTTTTATGAGCAAGCAGTGAAGCCCATTGTTCGCCGAGCGCATGGACGGAGAAGCTCGCTTGTTGTGCCTAAGCGGATTGGAGCGCATCCTCCATTACTTCGGTACCCTTCGATGCCTGAAGAAGTCAACGCGCTTGTTAGCAAACTTCTTGAAGTGGAGGGTTATACGAGTCCCGAAGGAAGTCAAGAGTTCGAGCGCAAGGAAGCCGTGACGACGGGAGATCTTGAGCAGGGACAGCTCGAGGAGCAGGAGGGGCAGGAGCAGAAAGAGGAGTAAGCGGCAATAACATCGTGTTGGCTCGCCAGAATTAGAGGTCCCCTTCGTCGTGGTCTTCGGATTCGCCATCATCTCCTGGAGATACTTCTTCGTTTTCTTCTTCGTCCGGATCTTCCTCCGCGTCGAGCACCACTACTCTCGCATTTCCAACGATAACGCAGACAATTCCACGCGACGCTTGTGTGATCACGGCAAACTGAGACCCCGTCTCAGCTGGCGTCGAACGGATAGCTCGATGTCTCACATCCGATGCACCATCGATCGACGAGGTGGGGGCGTTCATCTACGCATCGTGAACATGTATATCATGAGCGTCACATCGACCACAAGCGGCTGTCACGATGGGGACACGTACGGATGACGTCAGGATAGAGCTCGTCATCCCCAAGCGAGGAATCCTTGAGAGACTTGGACCATAATCCACCATGTAGAGGCTTCCATCGCGACCTAAACAACAGCCAGTTACGTTAATCAGGCAACGAAATATGTTCCTCCATGTGATGCAAGCTCGCAACTGTACCTTCGAGACCATTAGCTGTGACGACCAGTCGTTCTCGCTTTCCTCCGTTTGTGCCACCGTAAAAACTGATTCGTGGATGCACTTCACCGCCGCCGGACAGGAAGCGTAGGTCCAGCGACGCTGCTCTCCATCCCAAATCGTAGGATCCTTCGTTGCAAGTAAACAACGTAATGCTGCGGTTGCAGCGAGCAGCGATGACGACGACAGGAGTTCTGACTTTCGCCATGCCTTCTTTCTCTTCGCGGACAGACTCGAGTGAATCCCAATCGACAGCCTCCATGATATCAAAATCCTCCTCTTCGTCACCTCCTCCGGTGTCCTCGTCGTCCATGTCTGCGTCTCCACCACTGGCACTTTGCTCGTGCATGTGGTCAGGCCAACGAGTATGGAGATGCACTTCATCAACTTCATCAGGAAGACGAAGCCCAATGCCACGCTCGGGTTCGACGGATGCTGATAGCGATCGGAGCATCCTGGTCATGATATCACTCCACTGCCGATCTACAGCGTTGACGCTGTCGACGAAATTCTGCGAGGAGAAAAGCTGTGATACCGGATTGCCGAACGTGACTTCGACGAGGAACTTGTTGTTCTTCTTCACTTGAAACGCTTTAGCGGTCTCTGCTGCTCGCTCAAGGAAAGCAACAAGCCTTCGGATGTTGAGAAGCGACTCGTGCATGCCGTTACCTGAGGTTGACGGCGTGGCAGCTGAGCTGGTCCTGGAGCTGGTGTCGTTCGTGTGGATTCGAATCCGCTCGAGCAGCCACTTCAGAAACAGCGAGAAGTCTTGCCGCGTCTCGTGGAGTGATTTTCCGAGCTCTTCCATCGCAGTCAGCAGGGTTCGAGTATTGTCCACGACAGCATCGAGCTCGTGGGTCGCGATACCAAGTGTGCGGCGGAAGACGCGATGTTTCCATTTGACGGCACCGCGCAGTTCAGCAGCTTCAAACAGGATCTGCTGCAGTCCATTCTTGATCTTGGCGTCAAGCAGCTGCTGAATGGTCTCACATCCGCTCATGAGCATCTTCTGCATGCGAATGATACTCTACCGGTACATACATCGAGAGCGTCAGTGTTCCAGTCCGAACGGGTGAACGAGGAAGTACACGACAGACCATCTCCTGGATGTCTTGGGCAAAGTACTGCGCAAGCGCGGGCGAAGCGATCCCTCCGGCAACGATGGCAAGCATGTCAACTTGAGGGGGCTCCTCGTATCCGTACTTCTCGTACAGCGAGCCAATGAGGCTCATCTTCAGTTCAAACACCCGCGTCGCATTCTTCCACTGCCCGCATAACCCTGTGTCAGCGCACAAGTAGTTCCCAGGGCATCCACAACGCACGCACCTCTGACGCCATTTGTCGCAGTGAAGTCCGCACGCGCTCTAAAATCGAACGGACTTCGTAGCCGACGCGAGAGACTCCGCCTAGCTCACCCTTCACGGTTTGAAGACTCGCACTGAGGTCCAGACGAAGCACTTGGCGACCCGCGAGTCGTTCATTGTCTTGACCTTGTCGCGATACATCGACAAACAACGCGGAGAGATCCGACGTGAGCATGACCGAGTGGACTGTCAGCTCCAGCGAGTCCGCTGGAGGCTCCTTTGCCTGTGCTCGCCAGTGTTCTTGCAGCGGGATCATCGCGACCAGCACGAGTCCGTTCCACCAAATACCGAGTTTCCCAGCTGCGTCTGCGGTCACCAACACACTCGCGTCCTCCACACATGACACTGCAGCCGTGTCACTCGCCCCTGGAGCCGTAAACGCTGCAGTTCGGTTCCGAAACACAGCGGACGGCAGCGCTGCACTGGCTGCGCTCTCACTGTCTCGCACCGCCACCCAGTGCACGGCGACGATGGTCTTCTGGTGGTGGAGCGTGTCGTCTTCGCTTGTGTGTGGCTTGATCTCCACGCCCTTGTCGTCGCCTGCCGTCGCCATGGAAAACACCACGAGCTCGCCTTCGTCGCAGCCCACGGCGAGCCGCATGCCGTCCGGACTCCACGCCAGTGTCTCCATCGTGAAGAACACCTCGGAGGGCTTCACGTGCACGATGCGCTGCCACGAGATCGTGCGCTGTACACCATGCAATGAGCAAAACGATTGTGGAATTTCATGAACCGAGGAGGATAACTCACATGGACTTGCAGTTGGCGGTCGGCCGTCAAAATCGCGATGAGATCCATGGTTGGGCAGCACGCGACCACGCGCGCGTTCACATACTTGTCCTGAAGCACGCTGCCCCATGGAGGCATCGGCTGCGGCGCTGAGGCATCGCCATTGTCATCACCGCTCGCGGTCCGTCCCCACGCCATTTCGCTTCCTGAAAGATTTCGCGCGCTCCAATTGAACCAGAATATCATATAACGCGGTGAATCGTGGTCCAAAGGCAAAACAAGGTGGGTTGACAAAGGGTACGCAACTGACTTCAACGTGTAACCCAAACACCCGCGAAAAATGGAAGATATCAAAGCCAGCGCCCGAATGCGCTGAGCGCCGCGCAGCGACAGCTCCACGAGCCTAGAGACCACGCTCGCATTCCCTGTCTACTACTGCCTGTACGGGGCCATGTTGGTCGTTTGACTTGACGATCGTACTCTTGTGTTTGTTGGGGGTACGGCTCCGTATCTTCCTCGATACAGCACACGACCTCTGTACACATCACGTCCCATAGTGCTTGCCGCCTTTCTCGGGTTGCCCTGTTCTCCACCCCCTCTCCAGGTCAACGTGCGTGAGTGGGTGTGTCTGAGCATTCGTGGGTATTATTATCTCACTGTGCTCGCTGGAAAGCTCCGGTCGGGCACCCCGCCCCGTCCCGAAATAGTGGCGCTTTGACCTGGGCGACTTGTCGGGCAAGATATAACCGGCGCCGCGCCGCCCAGGAAGCAGCCTGCTGCATCTCGTCACCT
Source organism: Pythium apleroticum (assembly GCA_023337875.1). Classification (NCBI taxonomy): domain Eukaryota; phylum Oomycota; class Peronosporomycetes; order Pythiales; family Pythiaceae; genus Pythium; species Pythium apleroticum. Next base: position 156,079 of record JAADXN010000001.1, on the reverse strand, counting down.
CGCCTGAGCGCTCGCCTGCGCCGCGGCCGTCAGCACGCACACCCGGACACCACGCGAGTCGCGCCGGCAGCATTGAGGCGGCGGCCACTCCCCCGACCCTGGCGGCCCGCGAGCAGCGCCCCTTGCGACCTGAGACGCGTGTCGGTTCAGGAAACGGAACGACGCGCGCTCATCCGCGTGGCTTTGACTCGCTCCCTGCATCGTGTCGATCCACGCCTCAGGCGTCGCTCGACCGCCTGCCTTCCGAGGCCATGACCGCCGCCGAGTCGCCACCTCTTGCGTCACCGGGGCCTCCCCCCGGTAGCAGCAGCAGCAGCCCGCCCGTTCAGGCGGCGATGAGCAGCTCTTACCAACCCAAGCGACCCACTTTAGCTAAATTCTTCAAGCGGTACCCATATGGCGAGCGTCGTTCTCGCGCTGTCGCGCCAGCGGACGCTTTGCCGGCGACTTCAACAGGCAGGGGCCGCCGCCGTAAAGCCACAGGGGATCTCCTGAGGAGAGACGGAAGCGTCGTGGGCTTGCGCGGCCACCACCACTTCCGTCTCATCGTCGGCGAGTTCATGCGCAAGCTGTACGTCGAGCTGTTCTTCGTGATCATCGTGCTGCTCTACGGTATCTTCGTGCTCATCCAGATCACCATGGCCGAAGACGACCTCGCAGACTACAAGAGCGTGATCGACGTGACCGATATCACCGTTGGCTCGATTCTACTGCTCGAGATCCTGCTCAAGATCTTTGCGTACGGCTTCGAGTATCTGCGCAACGGCTGGTCGCTGTTCGACGCGATCGTGATCGTCGCGAGTTTCGTGCTGGGCATCGTCGCAGCCTCGGCGTCAGGTTCCAAGTCGCTGGTTCTCGTCAAGATCTTGCGACTTCGAGTGATTCTGCGCATTCTCCGTGTGCTGGTCGTGTTTGAGCGGCTCAAGCAGCGCTCCCGGTCGATGAACCTCACGCTCAAAAACCAGATCACGTCGCCTGTGGAGCACGTGCTGAAGCTGCTGAACGATCTCCGGTATCACCCAGCACTGCGACGGTCCATGCTCTCGGACATTGAGTATGCGATCGATGTTATCAAGAACAATCGGCTGTATGACGCCAACGATGACCTGTTGAACGGCGAAGGTGTGGATGATGACACGCAGCAGTGGCTGCGTGGAGAGATGCTCAAGGTCAATGACACGGACAAGGTCTTGAACGATGAAGTCGAAGACCGATCGTCGTTGGGCCCAGGTGCGAACGACGGCACCAAGGCAGGAGGAACGATCGCAGCTGCCAATGACGCCGACGGAGTGGTCGGAGTGACTGGCCAAAGCAACAATCACATTCGACGCAGTGTGACCATGAAGGAGCTCCTACCGCCGCTGGATCCAGCCTCCGAGTTTGAGCTCCAGTCGCTCATGCAGAACGTCAGCAGCTGGGTCTTCGACATCTTCCGCGTGAATGTGGTCACGAACAGCAACATTTTGTGCCATCTTGGCTACCATTTCCTGCACGAGCTTGCGGCTTCGACGCTCCAGATCGAGCAGGTCACGTTGGTGTCTTTTCTGATGGAGATCCAGCGTGGCTACATCGTGACGAATCCGTACCACAATGCGATCCACGCCGCCGACGTGATGCAGACGACGTACTACTTCCTCATCCAGCCGGAGCTGCAGCCATTTCTACGGCCGCTGGATCGCGTGCTCGCGCTGGTGTCTGCCGGCATCCACGACTTCAAGCACGACGGATTCAACAACAGCTTCCACATCTCAACGGCCTCGGAGATCGCACTGCGGTACAACGACCACGCTGTGCTCGAGAACTACCACGTCGCGCAGTCGTTTCTGGTCATGAAGAACCCGGAATTCAACATTTTGGGCAAGCTCTCGCCCGAGGATTTCAAGTACTCGCGTGAAATGATCATTCAAATGGTGCTCGCAACAGACATGGCCAAGCATTTCGAGGACGTCGCGCTGTTCAAGACCAATATTCTACCAACAGGAGACGACGACCTTCTGATCAAGAACGTCGCCGACAAAAAGCTTCTTCTGAAGATGATTTTGCACACCTGTGACGTCTCCAACCCGGCGAAAGACCGCGAGATCATGCTCAAGTGGACCGACCGTGTGGTCGAAGAGTTCTTCCTGCAGGGCGACATGGAAAAGCAGCTCTCGCTGGCTGTGTCTCCGTTCATGGACCGCGACACGATCGTGCTCAAGAAGATGCAAGTGGGCTTTGCCGACTTCATTGTGACTCCACTCTTCAGTGTGTGGGCACAGATCCTCCAGAACGTCAACGCGGTCGCGTACAAGACGCTGCAGGGCAACCGCGAGTTTTGGTTCGGACTCTCGGAAGAGTTCAAGCCGGCGATGATCAAAGACGTCGTGCGCGACCTGGGTGCCCGCAAGCGCATCAGCCAAGCCCACACGATCCACGAAGAAGGCTACGGGCCGCAGAGCAACAACGCGTCCATCAACACGGGCCGCGTACGGCGCAGCGTTGCCAGCATGCTCCTGAGCTCGGATGACCCGTAGAAGAAGAGCAGACAGCGAGCCAATTTTGGTGTACATATAGAAATCGACCCGGCAGACCAAGACGTGCTGCACAGACACAGAGAGCATCAACCCACCCCTTATTATTATGATGAATCCAAGCACATGAAACCCAAGCGCAGATGTGATGGTTTTGATCGAGGCAGAATGATCGCTCGGGCTTGAGTTACTTGGCAAGCGTGTAGTACTTTTTGCCGATCGGGTCGAAGTAGCAGCGCAAGATCGGATCGTAAATGAGCTCAAGCGACGAGGAGATCTTGCCGTTACTGCGCCGCTTATCTTGCGGTTGGACGGCCGTTGGTTTCTTGGATTCTCGAGTTGATGCTGGCGCTTTTGACGACACCACGGATGACAGCGGTAGCTGGGACCAGTCGGTGGATTCGAGAAGGCTCGCCAAGCGCCGTTGTGACGACGACATCAAGCGGGCCGACGATGAGACGTCGCCCAAGCTCGCGGATTTGCTGGGGTGGGATCTCTTGATGGGAGAGGATGTCGACGAAGCAACGGGAGTTCGACTGGTGGTAGGCATTTCGTGCGTTCGATCGCGGCTTCCATTCTTGGTTTCCTGTCCTTCTGAGCTGCGTGGTCTCACCGACGGTGCGACAGTACGCTGATGCGATGATTTTCTCGAAGGCGGCGGCCCGCTTGACGAGGTTTGGTTGCCCCTGGGAGGCTGATAGTCGCGATCGCGAACGACGAGCTCATCTGCAACTGCCACGTTAGCAACCATGTATACTCATCGTAGCCTGTCACGCATTGCCGTACCAAAGTTGAAACTGTCCTCATCTTCTGATGTGATACTTGTTGGACTCGCTGCTGCTGGCAGCTCTTCGTCCTGGGAATCATCGTCGGTCGGCTCCTTTTCACCGAGATTATCAGTCCTGACAACAGCAGCAAGGGGTTTTATCGTCGGTCAGCAGGGAATGCGCGAGCGAATTGATGCCGAGAGAGGCACTCACAAATCGATCGATAGATCGCCGTCTGAATCGGCCTCGCTTCGTGCCGGCGAAGGGGGGTGGTCCTCGTCAGCTGATCCATCGGAGGGAACACTCTTTCCACGATCGCAACTGCGACGACCTGGACTCGTAGAGATGTCGATATCCGCATCGTCGTCCTCGACAGAATTCTTGTATTCGCGGGAAAGAGTTTCGTCGCGTGGCTTGTGATGATCTCTTTCGCGTTGGGTGGCAAGGCGAGCACGCCGTTTCGCCTCCATCATCTCCAACAGGCCGTCATCCGTGGATTCGTCATTCAGTTCCGACTTGACCGGATTCTTGGTTATGTTGGGACTGTGTCGCACGCCTTGCACTGCTGCAGACTTGTCCGGGTCACGACCTGGGAGTATCACTGAGGAGAGTACCTTGGCTGGTGTATCATCACGGCGCGCAGTCGGCTGCGTTTTAGACTTCTCGAGGCTACCAACCGAGTCTTCCAGAAGTGAATCCCAGTCGAAAAGCCCCCTTCTCAGTGAGCCATTAGTCCCCGTGTTTTTCGGAGCATTCGACTCCGTGGACGTAGGAGCCTCGCGGTCGAAAGTGAAGATTGATGAAGAGAACATGATTTCTGGCTTCTTCGTCGCTTGCTGTCGTCTCAGCACCATTGGCTCGGGCGATCGTAGCAGCTCGCTCTCGGGCCACTCTTTCGCTGGCTCGTCATCGCTTATCGGTGGCGGCTTCCTACTGCTGGCAAGTGTGGCTGAACGACTTGAGATCTTCTCATCAGCATTCGGAGACTGTCTTGCTTTGTCGCCTGCAATGGAGACGCTCTTGAGAAACATTTCCCGATCGCGTTCTTCTTCTTCCGTCGCTTCTTTCGTTAGCTGGTCAAGCTTGGATTGGATTTCTGCGATCACATTCTGTCGTTGGATTTTCCGATGCGCTGCTGTTGACAAGGAGGCCTCAACACGGCATTCGACATGATCGGTTTGCTTTGGTGGGGTCGCTTGATACACTGGTGATTGTGCAGGCGTGACATCATCACTACGACTTTCCTCTTCTTGAGAATCCAGGTCTTGATCCGATGTATCGGCCTCGAGCTCGCCCTCTTCCTCATCGTCAGCGTCAGTATCTGTCGGCACTTTCCTCGCTCGAGGAATCGACTCTGGCGTTGGATCGTCGAGTGGTGCCGTGTTCGTTCGATAGCTATTCACTGATGGCGAGTCAAGTCTTGCAGGGGCCACTTTCTTGCTGCTTGCTTGATATACGTGACTTGATTGGTCTGCTCTGGGCTCATGCACTCGTGCTGAGGGAGCTGACTGTGCGCGCAACTCGTTGTCCGTGCCGACTGCAATTGGAGACTTGACTGGCGCTGCCGCACGACTTCTACCAACACGGGTATCAGCAGTCTTTGGTTTCACCACTCCGGGCTTAGGTGCAGCGGATGCCTTGGCTTCGTTTGTTGTTGTCTTGGTACCAGCGCTGCGACCAGATTGTGCAGGTGCTGCTTGACCAGTTCCAACGGCAGCAATTGGCGAAACAGCAACAAAATACTCAGTCGGGATGGAAAGACTCGACGCGCCATCGCTGAACACGAACTGCTTCGGGATCTCCTTCATCTCCGCAAAACCGGCGACGGCAATCGGCACGTTGTTGCTATCCTTGCTTTGCAGGCGTTGTTGCTTGTACGCGGCCATGTGCAATTGCAAAGCTTGTTCGACAGCAGCACAGTACGGTGCGTCCTTCATGGTGAAGATGCGCTTGAGGCGGCAGCTGCCGCTGATGCAAATGGACTCCATCGACCGGAAGGACGAGCCTGGGAAGTAGTGCTCCGTGAGAGCCTGGAGGTCGAACACGAAGTTCATCCACTGGTCTCGTGAAATACTGCTGCTGATCGGGATCTGAACATGCAGTGCCGTCATTGTTGTCTCTCGAAACGCTGATGCAAAGACGAGTCGCCGTCTGATCTTCTGGAAGTCGGAGAATCCGATTTCAATGGAGAAAGAGCGCGTGTGCGGCACCGAGAGCTGGAAGACGAGAAACCGCTGCGTCAAGCCCAGCGACGAACTCGATGGTGTCGGCGCCTTTGGCAACTGCATTTTGGTCTCCGAGCTGCCGTCCATCTGGAAGGCATTGCCTTTGATCGCTTTGTCGAAGGACTTGATGATCTTTCCCTGCAGCTTCCACGTCGATGCAGGCGCTTTGCCTTGCGCGCTGAGCAACTCGACATAGTCACCACCTTGGAAATATGAGGCCGAGGCTGCGCTACTAGAGGCGACCATCTCTCTCGCTCGAGACCCGGTCACTTCCGTCCCTTGTCTGACCTCTTGCCAACCCCAGTGCCTTTTCAAGACTTGGTTTTGATGAAACGGTGCATGACTTGAAACGTGCGACGATCTTAGATAACCATCCCAAAGACTGCAATGACGACAGTGAAGACGACTTCGTACAACATCTACTTGACCATGAATCAAACGTTCAGCCAGGTCATGAGTGAATGGTTAGCATGCCAGTGACTCACCTTGGGTGCAAACACGCTCCAGATGAACAAGTGGAATCGCATGAAGTAGACCACGATCCTGTTCGCAAAGGTGACGAGAACGCATGAGCCAACCAGGCACAAACCAGTGGCATAAAGGATCGTACGTACGTGTAGAAAGTCATGCGAATGGCTTGATAGGCGAGCACGAGCCACGACACTGTGGAGAGCGGAGATGACGACTGTTGGAGTGGAGTCGCGTCGCAAATCCATTGACTGCAGTTGATGAACACGAGCAGTGGGCCAGAGAACACGTTGACAAACGTGAGGAGGCCAACGATTTCTTGGGAATAGCCCTCCAAGCCATGATATGACTGGCTGATGTCGATCGTCGTGACCAAATGCGAGTTACCGAGAGCGAAGAATGCTGCAGCTGCGATCCAGACCGATATGACTCCAACGAACGGATCTGGCGAGGATCCGTTTGCTCGGGCGCGAAGTAGCAGGGACAACAACTGAAGCAGCACGCACAGCACAGCCAGCGTCGGCAGATTACTCGGCTTCTGGACCAGCGAGACGAGCAGCCACAGCCCCATTTCCGCGAATTCCGATCGTTGAGGTCTAGGACACGCAATTGCCAAACACAACAGTGCGAGCGAAGCTCCGTAGACCAAGCGAGCTGCGAAATCGATGCTCGCCCGCGTTGCATCTGATTCGATGAGCTTGGCACACCACGCATTTGTTCCTGTTCCGAGGGTGAAGAATACGAAAGCTGTAGCCAGCCACGCCCGGGAACTTGCCGTCATGGAGCCCCACGCGCTCGAACACTTCCACGTGAGTGTAGTGTAGATGACACCGAATGCCCATTGTGTCGGGAATATCTCCGGTGATACCAGGAAGCCAGTCGACCAAATCGACACCGAATCGTCGTTCGCAAACGCGTTTCCTTCAAAGGACGAATCCACTGCGATGTCGTTCAGGCGGGCAAAGTTGATGACCTGGTTTCTCTCGCGAAGAATCCGTACGCACACCGAACACGCACCACTCAACGCGATCGTGGTTGCTGGCGAAGCTCTAGGCTTGTTCTTTGCAGTGTCGATAGCCATCGCCACGAGAAGAGTTGTGACGAGGAAAAACACAGTCGCATGCTCGTTTTCAACCGATGATGACGACGACAAGCTCACTGTCGTCATGATCGCTGCTGCTGATACTACGAGTTTCGTGACACTGCTTCCTCGGACTCGCGCCTGCTTCACTCTGCGAGAAGCCAGCATAGCTGCAGCAACCCCACTAGTCAGGAGCAGTGCAACGCCCCCCGCGATTCGCACTCCGTCATACTCGGAGCCATCGCTCAGCGCCACTTTCCCTTGCAACCGTCGACACGCCAAGAGGAGCTGCTGGATTGTGTCTTCATCATCCTGAAATATCGCGACCTTGCTCGTTAGCCGGGTGTGGACGCGTTGCTCGAGGATATCCAGGGCCGCAGATTCGTCGTGGAGCCGTGGGAACTTGATTCCTGCGAGGGTGCGGAGCTGTCGGAGGTTCGCAGCCAGTGCCTTCATGAACTGCGACCATGTCGAAGATGCATCCCTGGAAGACGACGGCCGAACGATCTGCTCAAGCAGTAAACCAGTGCTGTACATCGGAATGCGCAGACCGAAGAGAGTCGCAAGCGTAGGTACGAGATCGACCTGGAGTCGTCGCGGAGCTTGCAGGACACCATCTTGCCGGGTACCCAAAGGTGCCCCATCACCACGCATGAACGCCATCAACGCAGACGATTCTTCAACCGTGGCGCCGCCGTGGTTCCCGATCTCGGACATGCCGTGGTCACTACACAGCACGATCAATGTCGTGGGCTCTGCTCCGTGTTCTGTGTCGTCTGGCACAGCACGTTGTCTCCGCACCACATCTTGACGCTTCACAGACTCGTAGACAAGCTTCACCACATCGTCCATCTCGTGCAGCTTGTCCTTCATCATAGACGATCTTGGGCCACGCAGGTGACCGACGTGGTCAAGACCGAGATAGTGAAGCACGAGCACGTCCCAGTCCTGGCTCTTCGGGTGCTGCATGTCCGGATCCAGCTCGTCACGAAGATGGCGCGTGACATTCGTATCGACTTCCTCAGTATCTCTCGTGTAGAACCCCGACGTTCCTTCGGACCGTTGGAATGTGTCAGGAAACAGCTTCAACCACGTATCGTCACCGTAAAACACCACGCGCGAGCCGCTCTCGCGCAGCAGCTGGACTACGTTCTCCTCGCCTAGCGCCGCAGAATTGAAGTTCTTGAGGATGTCGATAAACGCCGGCGGCTTACCTGAGAGAAGCGCCTTCAGCCGTGGCATTGTGACGGTCGGCACGCTCGCGTGGGCTACGAATCCGGCAGCGACGCCGCTGGCGAGCAGGTTGCGCGTGTAGTTCATGTGCTGATTGAGCTCATTCGCGGCATTTTCACCCGACTTGTCATTTCCATATAGTGCGCCGCAGCCCAGCACCATATCAGCACGCAGGGCGTCGATCAGCACGACCACCAAGCGGTCATACTGTCGTGTCGGCTGGAAGTCGACGTCCTCTTGTTGCGTGGCGCGAGACGCTGGCGATGCCTGAGCTTGCTGAGCGGACACCTTCGATACGGAGAAGACTTCATGGAGCTGCAGGAGGCCGCTTGCACTCCAGTACGTGCCGATACATACACAGATCGCGACAACACGCAGCAACCATCTCTCCATTTTGCCGTGGATTGCTTCAATTTTGAGTTGAGCTTCCCGCCCACGGGAGGCTCCGTATAGTATACACCAGAGTATGTATACTTGTCCTGGGGTGATAAACCACCTTGTTTTGATACTGTATAGTAGTGGTTACACTGGACAGCGTAACCGGTTGTCAAATCGCGGTGGAAGACGAAACTTGTTGTTTTTGTTGGTGTGGGTTTTTGGGTGACAACACTTCCGCGAAAGATAGCTCAGCGACACGAGGAGCTACAACGTGGAGGCAAGTAACCCCCACGCGATCGCAACAACCGCGGCGCGAGCGGCGGCGGTGGACGAGGACGTGCTAACAGAGACGACGCGGCTGGAAGAATGGGCAATAGCCTCACGCTGCAAAGCGCGTGCGCGTACGGCGATGTGAACGGCGTGCGCAAAATGCTCAAGACGTGCACAGAAGCCGAGCTCGAAGCGCGCGATGAAAACGGACGCACGCCGCTTTTAGTCGCTGTGGCAGCGATGAAGACGAAGGAAGAGGCCGAGGAAGACGAACTCGACGGATTTGGATTCCATGAAGACTTGGAGGATGACGAGGGCAGTGAAGAAGGTGGTGAGGGACGAGATGCAGATGACGACGACGAGGAGGACAGCACGCCGGAGGAAGTGGAGGAGTTTCATGATGGCGCGAGCATTGAGCCGATCGCGAAAGAGACGGAAATCCTGCATCTACTGATCCAGAAGAAGGTCAACTTGGATCACCAGGATGAGAATGGCTGGACTGCTCTCCACCACGCTTGCTACATCCAGAATGCTGCCGCGATCCGAATGCTTGTCCATGCTGGCGCGCATGCGATGCGAGAGAGCTTTGGGCTCCTGCCTCAGGTGCGTTTACTCGGATGAAGCATATCACGAGTGTAACGTACCATGTTCGATACTCACTTCGTTGCAATTTTAGGACTTGCTCATGAGAGGTCAAGCATCGGAGTGGGCAACGCAGGCCCAGGAGCTCAAGGACTTGCTCGACCAGATCACAGACAAATCACCGTACTCAATTCGACTGCTTGCCTTCCGACCGAGTGGCATCGTGCAGCTAGACATGGGTGCTCAAGTCGAGAAGGGTTCCTTCGTCACCAGTACGTGAGACGAGGCACAGGGTTGTTGCGATCTGAATTCTGACGCGTTTTCATTGTAGTCGAGTTCGACGCGCCAGAGAACCACTCGCCAAAAGACTACATTCAAGTTCTGATATCAGCTGAGGACACCTCCGATGTTGAGATCGGCTCCTATCATCACGTACCTGCCGGAGCACACGGCCAGATCACCATCAGCACACAGGACATTCCGTCTTCCAGCACCATTCGTTTTGTCTACGTCAAGACAGGTAAGTGCTGCCGAGACACTCTATATGCCTGGTGTTCGTGAACTGATAAGTGCGTGCTTGTAGACATCAACAAGATCTCCAGAACCGTGGTCGCAAGTGGCTGTAATGCAGTCGTCCAGGCGTCGGTCGGCGAGATTTTCCAGTACGAACTTTACCTTTATGAGCGTGTGGTCGAAGTCGAGAGCGTGCCAGAGTTCGAGTTCATCGATCAGCCGTTGATCGTCTTGAAGCGGATCGGCATTGTCGTCGATGAGAAGGACATCGACTGGGTGGAGATCCGACCAGACAACCATATCGTCGCAGTGAACGATATTCGGATCGACACGATGGAGTTTTCAGCAGCCGTTCAAGTGCTCCAGGAAAACAACGGCAAGAAGTGCACGAAGTTGCTGATGCAGAACTACTCGGTGAGGCGTTTGGCTTGGGTTTTGAAACCGCTCATCGAGCACAATTTCTCACTTCTATACGTCTTCCACAGGCATGCGGAGACTTCATTCCAGAGAAGATCCTCGGAGTTGGAGTCGTTGGGAAGTACGCGTTTCTCCAGGCAGTGCACGAAGAAGAGGTCTCGGAGCACCAGCTAGACGATTGGGTGAATGCAACCCCAGGTGCCGTCACGCCAACGGGTGTCGAACCACCAACTGCCAGCACATCAACAGAGCCGAGTGCGACGCACGAGTCGGCGCAGATCACAGCGCTGCACCAAGCCGTGGACAGCAAACTCGTGCTCGTCGACTCGGGCGAGAACCCTGCTCACGCCAATGGAGAGAACAAGATATCGTCTCCATCGACGATCGAGACCGTCGTCCCGCTGCACAGTTCAAGGCAACTGGTACGTCTTCGTGTATGGAATTGACTGATGCTTATGCCCTGATTCATCTTTCGTTTGCTGCTCAGGTCGACGAGCTCCAGTTCGGGATTGCGAGATCTGTAAAATAGCGTCTTTGACGCAACCCTACTTAGTTTTCGCCACGCAATCATATATATGGCTGGCATTCCCATGACTGCTGCAACAACATGCAGGCCATCACTCCGCCGCGGCGAGTGGTTGTTGAACATGCCGCATGACGGTGCGTTTACGAAGCCAGAAGCGTTTTGCGGGTCCATCCTGAAAGCCAACTCACAAACAGAACCTGACTTTATGATTTGGAGGTCGTAAATTTAACCAATCAAACATCGGATCTCTTCGTGTTTCAGCCAATCAAAAGAAGATACCGTGAGAGAGTGAATGTGGTTGGGATGAGCTGAGCGATTCACCAGGGAGGCGAGCTGGACACCACCACGAGAAGAGCGAACCCAGTCAGCAGTAGGGGACTCCACGTGCGCCAGAGGAATCGTGTACACCAGCGGCTAGCGTCAAGTATGAGTGCGCGCTCGGGACTGCTGTCCGCGCGGCGTCTGCAGGTCGTGAAGAGCAGCGGCGCGCTGGGCCGCGCGTTTTCGTCGAACGTGCAAACCGACCGTGCGGTGCCACTCAACGGTGCTACTGGCAAGGATTCCAGTGCACCAAAGGGGGCTTCGTTCAGTGGACACAAGGCCCACGGGCTGCAAGAGCGACGCAAGCGCCAGCAGCGTCCGCCGCGTGTCCACACGACGCCGGCCTCGGTCCGCGATCCGTTCTCAGATTCGCGTACTGGTGAGTGGGAGACAGTCGACATGCAGCAAGTGAAGTCGTTGTGGAATTGACAGGTTTGGTGTATGTGTGATAGATCCAAAGAAGAAGTTGTTCACGGCTTACAAGGAAGGCAAGCCGCTGATCACCGTGATCGGCTTGGGTGGTGCTGGCAGCAATGCCGTGAACAACATGATCGCTTCGCAGCTCGAAGGTGTCGAGTTCATCGTCGCGAACACGGATTCGCAGGCCTTGGGCCGCTCACTTGCGCCTCACAAGATCACGCTTGGAAAGGATATCACCAAGGGTCTCGGCGCAGGCTCCAAGCCTCAGCTCGGCAAGGCGGCTGCGGAGATGCAGCGTGAAGAGATCGAAGCGACGCTGAAGGACAGCAACATGCTCTTCATCACCGGTGGTATGGGCGGTGGCACCTGCACAGGCGCGGCGCCTGTCATCGCGAGCATCGCGCGTGAGATGGGAATCCTCACAGTTGGCGTGGTGAGCACACCGTTCCGGTCGGAAGGTCCGAACCGCACTCGTATCGCGAATGCCGGCGTGAAGGAGCTCGCGAAGTTCGTCGACACGCTGATCATCGTGCCCAACCAGAACCTGCTCGCGCTGTCCAACAAGAACACGACTATCTTGGAGGCCTTCCGATACGCCGACGACGTACTGCTCGAAGGTGTGAAGGGCGTGACCGATCTGATCGTGCGTCCTGGTTTGATCAACCTCGACTTCGCTGACATCAAGACGATTCTGTCCAACGCCGGCCGTGCGATCATGGGCTCAGGCAGCGCGACAGGCAACGAGCGTGCAGCAAAGGCGGCTGAGCAGGCTCTCGTGAATCCTCTGCTGGGTGATCTGCCGACGGAGAGCGCCGTGGGTCTTCTCGTGACGATCCGCGGTGGTGAGGACATGACTCTGTTCGAAGTGGACCAGATCATGGAGATCATTCGAAGCCGTGTGGACGAAGAGGCCAACATCATCTTCGGCACGTGCTACGATCAGTCGCTGCAGGGATCCGTCCACGTTTCGATCATCGTGAGCGGCATCCAAACAGACTTGATCTCCCCACCAGTGCCGACCCGTCCGTTTGTGCCGCTCCATGAGCTGAAGCAGCAGAAGGAAGTCAAGACTGCGCCTCACACACCCGAGCAAAGAGAGGAGCAGGAGCCTCAGAAGCCGTCGCGTGGACTGTTTGGCAAGCTCTTCTCCTTGTAGGACTCAAGTCACGAAGTATGTGTGTCCAACCCTTAAACACGATCGGAAAACAAAAAGCGTTGCTCTCTTGCGCGTTTAATCGTGCTTCTGACGCTAGTACTTCAGCGAGCGTCCACCCATGTCCACCAATCTAAGAGAGCTCAACAATGGCGCGGTCGACGGTCGTTCGCGCGTACTGAAGCAATGCATTGTCACGCTTCTCGACTGAGAGCTTGAGCAAGCCGTCGGCCTCATCCTTTTCGTAACCCAGCGCCTTCAAGAACGCCACACCACCGACCAGGCTTGCCACACGCTTTCGGAACGCCGGGTTTTCCAGGTTGATGGACCGGAACTTCTCTTCGTCTGGCTTCTCGAGCAGGTTCTTCACGTACACGTTTAAGGTCTTGAGCGCCGTCAAGCCGTCTCCACCGACTCGGTACTTCTTGAGCTTCTCTACGCTGGCAACGACCTGCTCTTGCGGGGTCAAGTTCGCCTCGGCCGCCTTGGCCTTGTGATCTTCGCTGCCACCACTGACAGCAGCAGCCGCAGCCTCTGCAATATCCTTGGCAGCTGCACCCAACTTTCCACCATTCGCACGACGAGCAGCCTTGTCCATCTCCAGCTGCTTCTTAAGGCGTTCACGCTCGCGCTTGAATTCGTCACGTTCCTTCTTCGCGGCTTCCGCGGCAAGCTTGCGCTGAAGAGTCTCGTATTCTTCACGCGCCTCCTGCATCGACTGGCCCTCCGTGCGACGAGCCAGCTCACGCTGCTTGGCTTCCTGCTTCTCACGCTCCTCGCGCTCCTTTCGACGCACCTCAATCTTGGCCTGAAGAGCCGCCAGCTTCGCGGCCTTTTCTTCCGGAGTCAAGACCTTCTGTCCGGCATGCGCAAGATCCACGAACTTGATTGGGTCGTCGATATCGGGGTCGTCCTGGTGCTCGCTGATCCAGTTGATGGCCATCTCCAGGTTTGCCGAGTCGGTCGCGAGCAATCCCTTGCGAGAGCGAACCTCGCCGAAGCCCATCGCGAGGAGCTGCGAGAGGAAGTCCTCATTGACTGGAGGCAATCCGTCGGCCTTGGTCACTTCAGCGGCGGCAGCGTTGGCCGCATCGTCATTCGCGGAAGGCACGGAGCATTGGCCCGTGACTGGGTCACACACCATCTTGCTCAGATCCTTCTCTACTGGGGCTGGAGCTGGGGCAGCAGCAGCAGCGACAGCAGCAGCTGGAGGCACCAGGTTGCTGTTGTTGAAGCGACGCAGACGTGCCTCACGGGCGTCGTCGACCGACGCAGGCGGCGCGGAGCTACCGCCGAGCGAGAAGCCCGCCGAAGCGAATGGGTTGAACGCCGACTGGCGCCACTGCTCGATCTTCTGACGCAGCGCGTTCGGGTCGGCGCCAACGAGCTCGTCAACCTTGTTCTGGCTCACGTAGAAGTGGAAGGTAGGGAAGCCACGCACACCTGTCGTTCGATCAAATGGTGGTAAGAATACAAGCGATCCTCGCGTTAAAGATGCATCACGAGAACGTACCCAATGCACCGATAAGCGACTTGTTCTCGGCCTCATCCACGCCCAGGAACACCACGTCCTGGTACTGGCGGCTGTACTGCTCATACGTCGGCTTGATGAACTTGCACGGGCCGCACCTGTTCAGACACCCACCACATTAGCCATCGCGCCACGCGTCGCATGCACCGTCAACGAAAGGCTACGCAACGCACCAGGTCGCTGAGAAGTCCACGACGACCAGCTTGCCGCCAGCGTTGCGCATCTGCGTGTTCCAGTCGGCCTCGCCGCGAATCTCCGTCACGCCCATTGTCTCGCTCTCTTGTCGTTCCGACGGCTTCGTCACTGCGTAGCTTTCCGCTTGTCGCTTGATGCAAGATCGGGGTCTTGCCTCCCTTTCTTCGAGAATCTGGCAGTACTGCGCTACCTTTATTAAGCAATATCTTGGATTATTCCTGATAAGAGGGGTGACAGTGCAAGTGCCCCTTCGTGTGAGTAATCTTCGACTAAGCTCTACGATTGGATGAAATAGAGAGGAGTTGTTTTTTGATTGACTGAAATCGAGTTTATGCGACCATTTCCAGCATCAACATGATGCCTGGACAAAACACAGCGTCTATATCAGTACATGACTGTAGTCTAGCCCATTCTGAAGCCTGTATCCATGAATAAAATGGGTGAGGTCAAGCTCCGATAGTCACAGTTGTAGTGAGTTTAGTGACTGTGATATCGAATAGTTTGGGAAATCGCATGGTTTCACTGAACCGTACCTACTGTGACTGGTCCGTCTGCTGACTGAGCAGCTCCTCTCCTTTCCCTCGGATTCCGCGGCGAAAAGCCCGAACAGCCAGAAAGAAGGCACGCGCGCCGCCTATCGGCTCCATTTCGACTGAAACGTCGCCGCCTTCGTGCCCCCAGGCAGCTCCAGAACGCGCCTGCAACCTCCATCCTCTTCCTCGCAACCTCTCGCGATCGCGTAGCTCACCGAGGCGTGCTCTTCCCTTCGAAAACGGCGTCGTATTCGTGCTCCCGTAACGAGTCATTCCGATTGACAAGAAGCGACTCCAAGAGATCAGCACCATGAGCAGCAAAGAGGCACTTTTGCTCAATCCAGAGGTCTGGAACGGCAAGCAGCTGCAGAACTGGTTGGCGCGATTTGAAAATGGACGCTTCGCGCAGCTCCAGTCGCAACTGAAGAAGTACTCAGGCTACGACGTGGTCCACTTCACGCAGGCCCAGTGGGGACTGCTGACACCGCCGGAGCTCGCTACGAGCCTGCGGTTCACGCTGCTGGGTATGGTGCAAGTCGCGAACACGGTCGACTCGCCGAACGGAGGCCAGCTCGCCATCGTGACCGACTTCATGCCGCTGAACGAAGCCGAACAATCGACAAAAGAGTCCAGCGGCCTGCGCCGACGCCGCATTTTTGGAGGTCGCCTGCCTGAGAACGCACAGGGAATTCCGCCAGTCAAGTTCCCACCAATGTTCGAGATCCCGTCGATCCCCGTGCTCATCTTTGCGGTACTGTTGATCACGGCGCTCGTGTTGTGTGTGACGGTGTTCAAGGACGATCTCGAGAAACACGGCGTAACCACGGAGCAGATTCTGAAGTTCGGCTCCATCCCGCTCGTGTCCGTCGCTTTCACCTACGTGCACATCTGGCTCGCGCTGTTCATGACCTTCTACCCACTCGAGTACTTCGGCATCCTCCAGATTCCGGGAACCAACACGGGTCTGGGATGGCAAGGCATCGTGCCGCACAAGGGCGAGAAGATGGCGCGCCAGGCCACGCAGCTCATGACCACGCAGCTGCTCCGTGTGAAGGAAGTGTTCTCGCGTATCGAGCCGTCGCGCGTTGTTGAGGAGCTCGAGCCCGTGCTGTTCAGCATCATCCACGACATTGTCGAGGACATGGCGCTCAAGTACAACCCAGATCTGTGGGGCGCCATTCCGCACAAGATCCGCGAGGAGATCATCGAGAAGGTCAAGGAGGAGTCGCCAGCCCACATCGAGGCCTTGATGGACGAGATCCGCAACAACATCGAGGACGTTTTCGATATCGAGAGCATGGTCGTGTCCAACATGACCAAGGACAAGCAGCTCCTGGTCAACATGTTCGTGACCTGTGGGTACCAGGAGCTGGCGTTCATCCGTAACTCGGGCGCGTGGATGGGCTTCATCTTCGGACTCTTGCAGATGGGTCTCTGGTTCTTCTACAGCGATCCCATCGTCGTGTTTCCTGTCGTCGGCTTGGTGGTTGGAACGATCACGAACTGGCTGGCGTTGAAGATGATCTTCGAGCCTGTGAACCCGAAGAAGGTCGGCTGCTTCACGCTCCACGGTCTCTTCCTGCGTCGCCAGGAGCAAGTCGCCGAGGTGTACGGCCATCTCGTCGCCACGGAGGTGCTCACGTCGCGCAACATCATCGAGGCGATCCTCAAGGGTCCGTACTCGGATCGTCTCTTCGAGCTCGTGTACGACAACGTGCAGCAGGCTGTGAACGAAGGCACCGCGATGACCGAGAAGCTCATCAACATGAGCCTGGGCGCCGACACGTACACCAACATCAAGCAGGATGTGACTGACCACATCGTCGGCATCTTCCCAGACAGTCTGCGCCAGATCGAGGACTACGCGACCACGGCAATGGACCTGGAAGTCACGCTGACCGAGAAGATGAAGCTGCTGAGCTCGGAACAGTTCGAGCAGCTCCTGCATCCGATCTTCGAGGAGGACGAGTGGAAGCTCGTGCTCATGGGTGGTGTGCTTGGAGCCGCCATCGGTATCCTGCAGGCCTTCACGATCAACCACTAGTCTGTCGAGTTTCTCTACTTTAGCTTCTGTTGTCTTTTATCAAATGAATCGTGTGCCGCGAATGTCGTTGATGTTGAAGAGATCTGCCGATTGATCCGGTAGAGTCACCTAGGACAAGTCAGTTGATGCCACGCAGGAGCGCCACAGGGCACGACGGCTGTCTGGTCGCGTCTGCTGCATCAGATGGCCAGCCAAGCAGACAGTGGTTTCCTGGCCAACGCTACCTTCAAGTTGGTCCTTTCCAGGGCCCTGCGGGGAGCCACACAGCTCGTGACTCGCACGTGGCCGTACCAACAACCACTTCCTGAATTTCAACGGCTTCGATGATGGAGAGCGACCCGTTGATTCAGGAGCTGAGTGCTGTGGAGATCCACAGCGATCGCACGAACGACAGCGTGATGCTGCAGCGCGTCGTACCTGCCAAGTTCCCACCGATGTTTGAGCTTCCGTCGGTGCGCGTTCGGGTCTTTGGTGGTCTACTAGCGACAGCGTTCGTCTTGTGCGTGACGGTTTTCAAGAGCGAGCTCGAGACGCTTGGCGTGTCAACGGAGAAGCTCTTCAAGTTCGGCTCCATCCCGCTCGTGTCCGTGGTGTTCACCTACGTGCACATCTGGCTCGCGCTGTTCATGACGTTTTATCCGATCAAGTACGTCGGTGTTCTCCAAATCCCAGGCACGAACACCGGTCTCGGGTGGCAGGGCATCGTGCCGTTCAAAGCAGAGAAGATGGCTCGTCAGGCGACGCAGCTCATGACCACACAGCTTCTAAGAGTCAAGGAGGTCTTCTCGCGTATCGAACCATCGCGAGTCGTGGAGGAGCTGGAGCCTGCGCTGTTCAGCGTTATCAACGACATCGTGGAAGAGATGGCGCTCAAGTACAACCCAGACCTGTGGGCTGCGATCCCGCAGGCGATTCGATACGAAATCGTCGAGAAGGTCAAGGAGGAGTCGCCAGCCCACATCGAGGCCCTGATGGACGAGATCCGCAACAACATCGAAGACGTGTTCGATATCGAGAGCATGGTCGTGTCCAACATGACCAAGGACAAGCAGCTCCTGGTCAACATGTTCGTGACCTGTGGGTACCAGGAGCTGGCGTTCATCCGTAACTCGGGCGCGTGGATGGGCTTCATCTTCGGGCTCATGCAGATGGGTCTCTGGTTTTTCTACAATGATCCGATCGTCGTGTTCCCAGTCGTCGGTCTCATCGTGGGGACGGCAACGAATTGGCTGGCGCTGAAAATGATCTTCGAGCCTGTGAACCCGAAGAAGGTCGGCTGCTTCACGCTCCACGGTCTGTTCTTACGGCGTCAAGATCAAGTCGCCGAAGTCTTTGGCCGCATCATCGCCACGCAAGTGCTGACTACGAAATCCATCTTTGAGGCGATTCTCAGAGGACCGTACTCCGACCGCTTCTTCGAACTTGTATACGACAACGTAGAGAAGGCCGTGCACGAGTCCACAGCAACAACCGAGAAGCTCGTCAGCCTGAGTATCGGCGCAAACACCTTCGCAAGCATCCGTCAGGACGTCACCGACAACATTATCGACGTGTTCCCGAAGGGCCTGAGGCTGATAGAGGACTACGCGACCGCGGCGTTGGACATGGAGGCCACGCTGACGGAAAACATGAAGCGGATGAGTGCCGAGCAGTTCGAGAAGCTGCTGCATCCCATTGTTGAAGAAGATGAGTGGAAACTGGTGCTCATGGGCGGGGCATTGGGCGTTGCCATCGGCCTCTTCCAGGCCGTCGCCCTGGAAGGCTAACGGGAGTTCATTGTGAGGCGAATGACCGACGGAGGACACGATATAACAAGATGAAGACGAGCATCTCAGACTCTCCCTAATCGTCTGACTACAGAGGCTCCCTGATAGTCGCGCTCCAGTGCACCCTGCTACCGAGCGGCATCATCCGCACTCCCCCTCCTCCTCCTCCCGACCGTCTTCTACTACATCCACGAACACACCATCGCTCAACGCGCGATTTCCATCGACTTATAAGGGTAATCGGATCCTATTCCACATAGAGCTATATTTCAGACGTTGTACAAATATTAATGGATCGACTATCACAGGTGTATATACTGATAGGTGGTATTGGCGCACCCTCATTTTCGTGTAGCCACATTGGCGGACCCCAGGCGGTGGCTTCCCAGTTGGTGGCAGGGTTTCTGTGGGTCGGGACTCATGTCTCCGCAGCGACAACTCAAATGGGAGACCAGGCGGATCCAATAGTGACCTCTGCCGTGCCAACAGCCTGCCGTGGAATCGGTTCGATCTCTCCGCGACCAGCTCCACCAGACAGTCCGTGCTCCCATGTAGAAGCTGATTCAGACTCCATCAGATCCCTCCCCATCGACGGCCAGCAGCCGTCGAGTGCTATGGTATTGTAGCCGCTCGTGGCAGCAGCTGCTGCCGACATCTCTTCCTTTGCTTTTTATTTTATAGTGAGCCCTCAGCGACAGAGATCTACTTGGCTCCATCCCAATCCCATTCAGCTCTCATCGCAGCCATCAGCACGACAATCGTATTCATTCCCACTTTGTCGACCGACGAGCGAGTCCACACAGCCCAAGAGGATGACCAACAAGCTCGCACAGGTCAACCCGGAGATTTGGAGCGCCAAGGAGCTCCAGAACTGGCTGCACCGCTTCGAGAACGGCCGCTTCGTGAAGCTGCAGCCGCAGCTCGAGAAGTTTTCGGGCCGTGACGTCGTCCACTTCACCCAGACGCAATGGCGAGCGCTCACACCGCCGCATCTCGCCACGAGCCTGCGTTTCACGCTGTTGGGAATGGTGCACGTCGCCAACACCATCGAGTCTCCCACGAATGGCCAGATCACCATCGTCACCGACTTCTTCCCCATGAGCGAGCAAGCGTCGGTGGTCAAGGTGTCCGGTGGCCTGCCCAACGGCGGCAAGAAGCTCAACGACGAAAAGCCGAAAGGCATTGAGCCGGTGGAGTTCCCACCGATGCTGGCGATCCCATCGCCGCCAGTGCTGCTCTTCATTGCAGTGATCGTCATCGCGTTCGTGTTGAGTGTGACGGTCTTGAAGGAGGGTCTCGAGAAGCACGGCGTCACGACCGAGCAGATCATCAAGTACGGCTCGATCCCGTTTGTCTCGGTCGGCTTCACTTATGTACACATCTGGCTCGCGCTGCTGCTGACGTTCTACCCGATCAAGTTCATCGGCATCTACCAGATCCCAGGCACCAACACCGGTCTCGGGTGGCAGGGCATCGTGCCGTTCAAGGCCGAGAAGATGGCTCGTCAGGCCACGCAGCTCATGACCACTCAGCTCCTTCGCGTCAAGGACGTCTTCTCCAAGATCGATCCGGCACGCGTGGTGGAGGAGCTGGAGCCAGCGCTCAACAAGATCATCGCCGAGATCGTCGAGGACATGGCGCTCAAGTACCAGCCCGACCTGTGGGCTGCGATCCCTCAGAAGATCAAGAATGAGATCGTGGAGAAGGTCAAGGAGGAGTCGCCGTCGCACATTATGGGTCTCATGGACGAGATCCGCAACAATATCGAAGACGTGTTCGACATTGAGAGCATGGTGGTGGCCAACATGACCAAGGACAAGCAGCTTCTCGTCAACATGTTCATCACGTGCGGCTACCAAGAGCTGGCGTTTATTCGCAACTCGGGCGCGTGGATGGGCTTCATCTTCGGGCTCATGCAGATGGGGCTCTGGTTCTTCTACCAGGACCCGATCGTGGTCTTCCCCGTGATTGGCCTCGTGGTTGGAACGATCACGAACTGGCTGGCACTGAAGATGATCTTCGAGCCTGTGAACCCGAAGAAGGTCGGCTGCTTCACGCTCCACGGTCTCTTCCTGCGTCGCCAGGAGCAAGTCGCCGAAGTCTACGGCCGCCTCGTGTCGACGCAGGTACTGACGACCCGCGATATGTTTGAGGGCATTCTGAAGGGACCGTACTCGGATCGTCTTTTTGAATTGGTGTACGACAACGTGCAGAAGGCCGTCCACGAAGCGACAGCGACGACCGAGAGCCTGATCAACATGGGCCTGGGCGCCAACACGTACGCGAGCATCCGCCAGGACGTGACCGACCACATTGTGCGCATCTTCCCACAGAGTCTGCGGGAGATCGAGGACTACGCCACGAACGCGATGCAATTGGAGGCGACGCTGTCGGAGAAGATGAAGCAGATGAGCTCGGAGCAGTTCGAGCAGCTTCTGCATCCGATCTTCGAAGAGGACGAGTGGAAGCTCGTGCTCATGGGAGGCGTGCTGGGCTTTGCCATCGGTCTCTTCCAGGCCTTCGTTCTCGAGTAGTGTTGCCGTTGTAGCTGTGGCTATCTGTTATCTGTCGTGATTGTATTGCGAAGTAAAATGTTTTCTCAAACGTGCAATGTGGATTTGAAGGTGGGCCATGGTCTGCAGGAAGTAGATCTAGGAGGCCGAGGCCGAAGTGTTGCCGTTGGAAGTGCGTGGCGCTGGTGGCGGCAGCGACAGAGCCGGAGGCAGCTCGTCGGGGTCCTGGCCAAGCTGGTCGATGCTGAACTGGCACACGGGACAGACTTTGTTGAGGCAGAGCCACGAGTCGATGCAGTCCGAGTGGTACGAGTGGAAGCACGGCAGCGACTTGATCTCTTCGCCCACTTCGAAGCCACAGCGGCACACAAGGCAGCTACAAGGCAGCAGGAAGCACACAATGGTCAGTCTCCAGCTAGGACCATGATAGACGCTTGAGAGCGGTCACGTACTCTGGCGTAGCGATAGTTTGGTCGCTGGCACTTCCGTCCGAATTGGTTTGGCCGCTGTAAATGTACGTCGGAAGCTGACGAATGAGAGACGTCGCTGCGCCACGTCTGGAAGCACAATGATCGCGCGGTTAGCATGAGTTGAAACAAAAGTGTTTTGGGACCAGAAGTCGTACATCCTTGGTTGCGGGCGACCAGCTCTCACGGGCGGCGCCGGTGGACTCATTTCGTGGCCGCCACTGGGCAACGGGAGACTCACTACAGGTAGAATCAGGTCAGGATGATACACCAGCAAAGGCCTGGTACTCATTGTTAACTGCACCGTACCTGTGCGGTACCCCAGTGTGGGCTGGATCTCTTGCGTCGGGACGGTGCTCGCGATCTCACCATCAAAATTGCCTTGCGCGTTGTCTACGGAGCATCAGCGAATATCACGAGTCACTCGATGAGTTCAAAATACCATGAAACACCTCAGAGGAACAAAACGTACTGAGGTCGGTGTCGTAGATGTGCTGTAGCCAGCGCGCGTACTCTTCATCGAACGTCATGCCCGTGCCAACGTCGAATGAAGAAGGCGCACTCTCGTTCAGAGACTCCTCCGTCGCGCCCATCGCCAGCATCTTTTCACGCACGCGGTCAGGAAGCACGTAGCGGAACAGGTATCGATACGGCAGCACTTTGGCCACGACACTCGACGGCGACGAGCCCATGCCGCTGATTTCGACGTGGAAGAGCAGATACAAATCCACGCGGCCACGGGAAACACGGCGCATGAGATCGATCTTGCGGAGAATCACATCGCCAAACGCAGTGCGCACGTTGGGTTGATCCAGGAGGAACGATACGATCACCGGCCCGTCGTAGCGAAGCACCTTGGGCTGTTCGATGTGGGCAACCGAATTCGTGAACGAGCTACGGTGTGGTGTTGGGCGTGGTGGTAGGCCGATAGGGGCTGATGAAGCTGCTGTGGTCGCAGGTTCTGCTGCGATCGCACTTGCCGACGGAGCCTCACTCGGGAACGCGCTTGCGTCACGAGAAAATCGCACCTGGAGAAGGAAGCCCTTGGGCAGGCTGTGGAAGGTGGAGATGCAGTCGAAGTCTCCGTTCTCCACCGACAACGTGACTTCTCCAGTCTCATCGGCTCCAACAGCGCGGCTGCCTTCACGTTCTCCGTCTAGAAGTAACGTAGCGTGGAGACGCGAATCCAGCACGAGTTCACCTTGACGGCCAAACGGCAAGTGGTACATCTTGATACTGAAGTCACTGCAGTTGTCGAGTGTCTTGCTGACCTTGTACACGTGCTCGCCGGAGGAGAGGTTCGCGTCGCGCACTCCGTGGATCATGCTCGAGAACAGCACGCCCTTCTCATTTTGGAGTACGAAGTAGGGGCGGTAAACAATAGGAGGCGACTTCATGGCACTGCTGGTTGTGGGGACTGCGGCGGCATTCGGAGTAGCTGCGGTGTCTGGCTCACCGTCGCTTGCCACGGAATACGAGGCGGACCCCTCCAATGCCGACTCAGCAGGGGACGCTGTTCCACTGGTGGACGCGTTCATGATGCGTATCTCGTGGATGTAGATCTTCTGGGATGCTGGAGTGACCGCCACGCCGGTCAATTTCTGCTTGCGCTCTAAAACGTCTGGCGCATCCGCACATGCTGTGAGCTTCTCATCGCGCATCTCCAGTAGGGACGTGAAGTCGGCGACAAAACGAGCCTGCGGTTTGGGCACTTGGCCGCCGGCGTAGTAGACATTCTTGGCGTCCAGGCCGCTGAATGTGCGCGTGATCTTGGTCGTGAGACTCTCGGAACCTCGAATGAGCTGCTGGTAAACCTCGAGCAGCTCCTTTGCAAAATTGGGTGGGAACGTCTCGGCCTCAGTGAGGTAGAGCGTGCAGCAAGTCGCAAAGACACTCATCTGTTCGTTGTTCGGCGCGACCAGGATGCCAACGTTGTTCGGGTTGAGATCGAGCCACGCGGAGACCGTGGATGTGATCACGAATGCCGAGTGCATGGATGGAATCACGCCACGGCAGTAATTGATCGACGCAATACGGCCATCTTATGCCCCCAAAACGAGTCTAGTCAGCTCCATTCTCACAAAAAAAGAGTACAAAGGCAAAAAAACGCACCGCAAAACTCGTCGTACACGAGCGGCTTGCGATGCAGTCGTTTCACGCCGTCGAACAGTCCGCAGTCGAAGACGCATGCACCCATCTCGAAGCTGTGATCCGCAAGCGTTGATTAGATGAGAGCAATGATAGATCAATCAACCATAACACAACGCGTACCGTTTCGAGATCGCAGCGTCAAGTTGCGTGAGCAGCTTCACGGC
The DNA here is from genome assembly GCA_023337875.1 of Pythium apleroticum. NCBI lineage: Eukaryota > Oomycota > Peronosporomycetes > Pythiales > Pythiaceae > Pythium > Pythium apleroticum. The sequence continues at coordinate 131,851 of JAADXN010000001.1, read as the reverse complement.
AGAATTCCACTGGCGAGGCGTCGAATGCGCATCAAACAGCTTCGTGAACGTCGTCAAATATGACGGGGCCACACAGACGACCCTGCAAACGACCAATCGTCAGTCACTTCATTTTCAACAGGCCTCCCCATCAGACCAACACCATCTTACCGCGGTGCGATGGGAACAAAGTATCCATCATCGGATGCCTTTGCGAATGCCGCGTACTGCAGCGCGTTCTGGAGCGACGCCTGCACGCGGTACGTCCACAGCAGCACGCGGTACGTGTTGGGAGCGGCGTTCTCGGCCTCCTGCTTGTTTAACTCGCCGTCGGTCGCCGCCTCCACCGCCTCAAAACTGCTCGCAGGCGACAGCGTCAGCCCGCCTTCCGACGGTGGCGGCGTCAACGCGATTGGCGCCTTGCCTTCCTCGATGTCTTGCTTTTCTTCAGCGTCGGCAGCCGCAGCCACCTTTTCCTCCGTTCCTTGGTCTTCTTCAGTCGGCACCGCATCCGCCGGTGGGAACAGCAGTCGTCGCAGCCGCGGATCCTCGGCGATGCGCTCCGAGTTCATGCGCCGGATGAGCACGGAGCCGCGTTCGACCCACACGAGACAGGGCGGGAACGCCGCCGCCGTCGTCGCTGGTGGCTCGCTGGTCGCCATTCTCACTCGTGGGCTTGGGATATGGACTCTAGTGTATGCGGGCGTGCAGCCGTGGGCGCTTGTGTGCCGCGTGCGTGTGTGTGACGTCGCCGCAAACGGAAGATGGCAGTGCGGCGCGTCGACGCTGGGATTGTTCTCGCTCTCACTCGAAGCGAACGGCCCATGCAAACGGAGCTCCTGGGCTTTTTGAAGTTGCCAATTTGCGAGTGAACGGGTGGCACACCAGGTGGAGCGGACCCACTTATCTGTCTGGGTCAGTGGCGTGACCACAGAGTGATGGTTGCTTGAGGAAGAATGATGGTCAGCCAGTGGGTACGAAGCGTAACCCAGATCGAACGGCATCATGGGCTGCATCCTGGAGAGCGACATGCGCGACAACGTGTGGTGAATGTAAGCAAAATACACGACGCGTTTCCATTATGTGTCATCCTATTCCATAAGCACTGGGCTCGCCAGCGATCTACTTGCGCGGTGGCGGCGCCACGTTCTGTGGCAGCGCCTTGCCGTAACCCGAGCGGAACGTCGTCGACATCGAGCCTGGGTCCTGGGCCTCGCCCGCTGGCTTGTTGGAAGGCTTGGCCCACTCAAGCTTGAGAATCAAGTGATCGTAACCGAAGCCCTGGAGCTTGTTCATGGCACGCTCCGCGTCCTCGCGGTACATCATGCTCACGAACGCGAAGCCACGCGACTGGAACGTCTCGCGGTCCTTGGCCAAGTACACACGCGCGACAGGGCCGAACGCACGGAACAGCTCCTTGAGGTCGTCCTCACGCGTGTCTGGCGACAGGTTCGTGACACGAAGCGTCGCGCTGTCGCGGTCGTCGTCCGCCTGGGTACGCTCACCGGCATCGCCGCCGAGACCAGCGCGGCCACGCAGGCTTGGAGGCACGTATTTGCCCGAGCCGAACGCGCCGTCGAGAGCCGATCCGCCGCTGGCCGCAGGCGCGGCCGCCGCGTCGCTCTCGCCACCACGGCTGCTGAGGTCCGTCGGCAGTTCGTTGACAGGCGTATCCTTGTATGGACACTTGAGCGTCCAGTGGTCGCCCACCATACCACAGTGACGACACACCACGATGGACGAGTTCTTGACACCCGCGAAGATGTTCTCCTCCTCCTTCTTCTCGCCAGGCAGCACCTGGTCGGCGTTCGGGTCTTCCATAGTCACGTTCTCGTGCGACGTGTACGTGACGTTGGAGCTGTCGGTGCCGTTCAGCGCAGCGCCGAACTTGGCCCAGCTCTTGCGCTCCAGCGCGCGCTTGCTGACCTTGCTCACCTCGGTCACCTTCTTCACCTTCTTGGTCACCTTGACCTTCTGGCCGGCCTCATTGTACTTCCACTCGACAATCGTGCGCACGCCGTTCTGGTCTGGCTCGCTCTCCGTGCGCTGCGGCAACAGATCTGCAGACCGACAAACGTCAGATCCACGGCCATACATACGCAGCAGCCACTGCGGGCTTCTCACAGACGCCATACATACCGTCGTCTTCGTCTCCCCAACGGCTTCCGGACACCACCATCTTGCTTCCTTCAATTGGTATCGATCAGTCACAGGCTTCCCTTTCCCCTGGCTGTTGGGATCAATCATCACCACCCACGGTCTTTCCACATTATTCTGTCTGTCTCAGTACTTGGATGGGTTGAAAGAACTAGTTAGCTCGTCGATTGCCAAGGCTAGTTTGGCTTCAAGCTGGAGGCTAATGGGTTATATTTGGCGAGCGTAACCTCTCTAAAATAGCCCGCCAATAGAAAGGCAACGGGCTCGCTGCATTTAGCGCCGTCATGTTACTCCTCTTGGCGAAGGAGCACCGCTCCATGAAGAGCCCATAGACTCTTGTCACTTGGAGGCGAGAAATCTGCTCTCAAGGCGAAGGCTGCGCACACTAAGGGCTCATCACCACCACCAAGCCAGCCAGCTACTGTGGATCACCATGGCGTCGACATCGGTGCTGCAGCATTTCGAGGTGTACCAGAAGGCGCGCGTGACGTTCGTGCAGGCCGTGGCCGAGGCCGCGACGCGTCCACAGAATATCGAGGTCATGCAGAATGCCGGCGTCATGCAATTGCTGCGCCCTCTGCTGCTGGACAACGTGCCCAGCATCCAACAGTCGGCGGCTCTGGCGCTCGGACGCCTCGCCAACTACAGTGACGATCTCGCAGAGGCCGTGGTCGGCAACGAGATCCTGCCGCAACTGGTGTACTCGCTGTCAGAACAAAACCGATTCTACAAGAAGGCGGCGGCGTTCGTGCTGCGGGCGGTCGCCAAGCACTCGCCTGAACTGGCGCAAGCGGTCGTCGACTCGGGGGCGTTGGAGGCACTCGTGCCCTGTCTGGAGGAATTCGATCCGACTGTGAAGGAGGCGGCTGCCTGGGCGATTGGCTACATCGCACAGCACACCGGTGAGCTCTCGCAGCATGTCGTGGACGCCGGTGCTATCCCCCTCCTCGTGCTTTGCATCCAAGAACCGGAAGTCGCGTTGAAGCGAGTGGCGGCCTCGGCGCTGGGTGACATCGCGAAGCACTCGCCCGAGCTTGCTCAGGCCGTGGTGGATCCAGGCACCGTCGCCTACCTTGCTCCGCTGATTCAGCACCCGGACGCTAAGCTCAAGCGCCAAGTGTGCAGCTGCCTCGCCCAGATCGCCAAGCACTCGGTGGATCTGGCCGAGATTGTCGTAGAAGCCGAGATCTTCCCAAACATTCTGTACAACCTCAAGGACATCGACCACACTGTGCGCAAGAATGCTGCGACGTGTGTCCGTGAGATCGCCAAACACACACCGGAGCTCGCCAAGCTCATCGTGAACGCCGGCGGTGCCTCAGCACTCGTGGACTACGTCGCGGAGGCTGCTGGCAACAACAAACTACCTGGCATCATGGCGATCGGCTACATCTCTGCCTTCTCCGAGACACTGGCTCTCGCAGTGATCACGTCCAAGGGCATTTCGCCAGTGAAACAGGCTCTAATCTCCGAGCCAGAAGATCACATCAAGGCTGCAAGTGCATGGACGCTGGGTCAGATCGGCCGCCACACGCCAGACCATGCCCGCGCAATTGCTGAAGCTGATGTGCTTCGCCACTTGCTGGCGTGTATGGTGCACCCAAACAGCTCGGACGATCTCAAGACCAAGGCCAAGCGTGCGCTCAAGAGCATCTTGGCCAAGTGCACGCACTTGCAGGCGCTGCAGCCTCTGTTGCGTGACGCACCGATGAAAGTACAGAAGTACATTCTCAAGCAGTTCGCGCAGATGCTTCCACACGATCTCGAAGCGCGGCGATCGTTCGTGCAAAACGGCGGACTGGAGTTCTTGCAGACGCTCGGAGAAGCTGCCGGTGGCAAGCTCACCGAGTACATCATGGAGATCAACAACTGCTACCCGCCAGAGATCGTCGAGTACTACTCACCGCACTACTCCAAGACGCTGTTGGATAAGTTGGACGAGTACCAGCCACAGGTGAGATAGGCTACCTTGGCTGATGACCATACACCCGGCAACAGCCTCAGAAGGAGCTCGCGTATAAAGGCGGTTGATAGGGATCGAATACATATCATGATTGCATTGCTTTTGTGGGACTTTTCATTCACTTGTCTTCCTCACTCTGAAAATATGAAAGCCACCGCAAGGTCAGTCTGCGTCCAACGCAATCACCTGGATCCTGATAAACAAGGCGTGTGACGTACTTGATTCTCCCAGCAGACCTAGCACGTCGGCCATGAAGTCTCCACCTTCCTGTTTGAACTTCCAGGCGGCCTGGATTGCATCCTTAAACACTTTGACGACGTTGGTGCCATCAGCTGCCGACACGAACTCGAATGGCAAGTTGTGGGTCTCCGAGAATTTGAACTTCTTGCTTGTCACCTACACAGAGCTCAGCTATCAGCACCCTCCAGCACTCAGTCGACTAGACGCCACCTATTGCGTACGTTCAGATCGACGTCGATCTTGTTGGCGACGAGAAACACGGGGATGTTCTCGCAGTAGTCGCGCAGCTCCTTGTACCAGTTGGCCAAGTTCTGGTACGTCACCTTCCGCGTGACATCGAACACGAGAATGCAGGCGGTCGCGCCGTAGTAGTACGACGCGTGCATACTGGAGAAGCGCTCTTGGCCGGCCGTGTCCCAAAAGTCTTGATATACACAAAGACAAGTGTCAGCCTCGCTTGTGTTTGGGCTTGGAGCAGGTCGTAGCTGGACGTGCACGCACCGATCTTGAGCGTCTTGGGCTTGCCCTTGTCGTCCGTGATCTCCACTTCCTTGCGAAACAGCGTGAGCGCGAACGTCGATAGCTATCATCATTTCATGCGTTATTCATCGATTTTGGGGATCTCCATTGCCGCGTGATAGCAGCGGGAGTGTTGTTGGTACCAACCTGCCTTGGCTGGAACTCGTTCATCATGAAGCGCTCCACGAGCTTGGACTTGCCGACTGCCGAGTCGCCCAGCAGGATCACCTTGATGTCCGGCTCACCCAGATCGTCATCGGGCTTCTCGACAGCTCCGCCATTGCCGGCGGCTTTCGCGTCGGCCATTACGATCGGATCCTTTCGTCGCAGGAGCTGCTGGGGATCCTGAAGAGACACGACAGTCTCAATTGGCAGAGCGCACTGGAGACGCACGAATTATACGTCCTTGAAGAGAGATGTGGAATATCAACCAATCGCAACGAGGCGTAGGAACGAGCTGCTCGACAACAAGCCACATGCACGTGCGCATTTCTGCCGACGAAGATGAGGACGAAGCAGCGCACGGAGGCGCGCCGCGCGCAGCTCACAGAGGCGTTCGTGCTGCTCATGACCGTTGCGTGGAGCACGTGGCTCGCGAGCGGCTATTACCATGAGAAGAGCGAGTCTGTCATGCCCACGGAAGACGCGCTGGACTCGCTGCTCACGCTACTGCCACGACTGCTGCAGGCGCTGAATGCAGTGGCAATCGCGGCAGTTGCCTGGACGCTACTTGCTCAGTTCTCCTTGCCCAAGGCCATGAAGGAGTTGTCTCGGTAAGTCTGCTTCTCGCTCATGCACTTGTAAGGAGCGAGCGTTTGACAGCTGACGTTGATGGCCTCGTCACAGCCAGGAGCGTGACGACGGACTCGTGGTCGGGTGCATTCTGCCGCCGCTCGTGCTTCTCAGCCGCCTGCTCGCGGTAGCATTTGAGAAAGAGGCCGTGTTTCCAGGTGTGTTGCAGTCGCGGCTACGAAGGAAGTGCGATGCCTGATGTCTGACTTGAGTGTCACCAGCTGCAACGCTGTTGTTCGCGTGGACAGCCACCACCGCAAGTGCATCTCTGCTGCTCAAGACCACTCTCTTTGGCTCCTGCGGTGTTCTTCCAACTCTTGCGATGGACTGCGTGTTCATCCCCCTGATAAGCGGGTATCTAGGCGTCGAATCAGGTGAGAAACAGTGTGCATCCTCCGGTTTCCTCCACGTTAGAGGCAACTCACTGGACAGAGTTGATGGCTAGATCTTCGGTTCGTGCTGCCCACCATCGGCCGCGTCCTTATCGCAGTGGTCTTTCGCTTTGGTCGCCTCGCTCTTCGGCGCTCTTTCACAGTAGGCGAAGCGCTCATCGGCGCTCAGGTGATCGGACTCGGCGTCTTCGACCTCATTCTCGTCAGTCTCACCAAGGTGAAGTCTCCAACGTATCGCGCTGCCAAACGGACGCCCCTTTCTCATTTCTCGCCTGCTGTAGATCAACGACGATTCGTCCTGGCTGCTCGGCTTCCCAGACCGCTTCTCCAGTGCGTGGCATCTCCACATCTCACCCCACGCTCAGCGAGAGCCCTACGTGCTCGCTCTTCAGGTCGGTGTCATCGGTGCGCTGCTCATTTGCGTGGCACTCACGCCACTGCTCACAGCGTACGGATCGCCATCGCCCCATGCCGTTGCTCCTCCTCTACCGCTTCTCGCGTCGGCACAGTTCATCATGACTGTGCTCGCAGTCGTCGTAGGCGTCCTCTACCCGTGGAGTTGCCTGCTTCTCGACACCTGGAACCCGTTGCAGTGGCTCTTCGGTTTCGTGCTTGAGCGTCCGGCTCGGTGGCAGCTCGTCATCTACTGGCTCGCGTGTCTCGTTGTATGCGTGCCGCTGTTCGCCGTCGTCTCGCGCGTGTTCGCGCTTCGCCAGATCATCGCCCGCAAGCTGTTCCACTTGCTGGTCGTCGTCATGTTCGTGCCGGCGTTCTTCCACAGTCCCGAGATGCTCTCGCTCTCCTACGGCGTCGCTTTCGCTGCATTCTGCCTGGTCGAGTGTGTCCGCGCCGTGTCGTTGCCACCTTTCGGACAGGGCATCGCGACCTTTGTCAAGCCATTCATCGACCACCGCGAAGGCGGCCGCGTGATCTTGACGCACACGTACCTGCTACTGGGCTGCGCGTTGCCTCTGTGGCTGTCGCCCTCAGTGGCATCGTCTCGCAACGCACTCGCAGCCAACGCTGGCGTGCTGGCACTGGGAGTGGGGGATGCCATGGGTGCTGCCATTGGCTCCACGTTCGGTAGACGCAAGATCTTCGGTCACAAGACCCTCGAAGGCACGGCTGCTGTGCTTGCGTCGACGACGCTGGCTTCCCTCGCTCTGCACGGCTTCCATCATGACGCGCTGGATCGTGGAGCAATCGTACAGGTGAGTATCCGCACCAGAGGGGTACTGTACTTGTTTGCTGGTGGACTAACATGTGCGCGTACTATTGGCTTGCAGCTATTGCTCCTGCTGCTGGGCACGTCGCTGACGAGTCTTCTGGAGGCTGCCACGTCACAGATCGACAACCTCGTCCTGTCACTCTTCCTCTTCGCTGTCGCGAACCTCGTCACCTGCCACAGATAGAAAAAATCCAATGTCTCACCGAGTGGAACAGCGTCATCATGCAATTTAAACATCTCACATCCTTCCTCGCGCTCAGTTCAGCGTCAGCGACGCGAGCGCGTTCTCGAGTCCGTTCATGGCGTTCTCGATCGTCTCCATGGAGCTCGCGTACGAGATGCGGAGACCGTGCTCGACGCCGAACGCCGAGCCGGGCACCAGCGCGACGTGGAACTTGAGCAGCAGGTACTCACAGAAGTCATCAGCGCCGCCCAGCGGCTTGCCCTCATCCGTCACGACCTTGTGGTGTTCAAAGTACTGCGCGAGGTCGAGGAAGACGTAGAACGCACTGTCAGGGTGCGCGAAGCGAAGCTTCGGGATCTTCTGCAGTCGCTCGAGCACGTACTTGCGCTTGACGTCCAGGCCAGCGATAGCTCCGACGATGCGGCTTTCGCCCTTGTTTACGTACTCCATTTCGAGGTTCATGGCCGCCAGCGCGACGTGCTGGCCGATGGAGCTGGCACACGACGTGAACTGGCCTTGCAGCTTCGTGCACACATCCACGAAGTACTTTGGCGCCGCGAGGTATCCGACACGCAGACCTGGCATGGCGTGGGACTTGGAGAAGCCGTTGATGACCAGCGTGCGCTCGTACATGCCAGGCAGCGTCGCGAAGCACTGGTGCGTTCGCTTGGCGACACCCGGCTCCTGGTAGATGAGCTGCTCGTAGATCTCGTCGGCGATGACCAGCACATGGCGGAAAGCCGGCTTGCGGAGCACAGCGGCGATACGCTCCAAGTGTTCTGGCGAGTGGAGCGTACCCGATGGGTTGCTCGGGTTACACAGGATCATGACCTTGATCTCCGGGTGCTCAATGAGCGTCTGCTCGAGATCCGCTGGGTTGATCAGGTACTGCTCTTCGATCTTCGTGCGGAGCACGACAGGCTCGGCGTTCACGAGTTTGGCGATCGACGGGTAGCTCACCCAGAAAGGCGACGGGATGAGCACCTTCTCGCCAGGCTTACAGATCGCCAGCAGCGACTGGTACACCGACTGCTTCGCGCCGTTGGACACGAGGATCTCCGTCTGTGGGTTGTACTTGACACCCTTGCAACGCTCGAGGTACTCGGCGATGCTCTTACGCAACTCGAGAGTGCCCTTGACGTCCGTGTACTTGACAAGGCCCTTCTCAAAGCCCTCCTTGCCAGCAGCCAGCACGCGGTCATCCGGAAGGAAGTCCGGCTCACCCACGCACAGCGACCACACGTCCTTGCCCTCCGCCTCGAGCTGCTTGGTGATACCGTGGATCACGACAGTCTTCGCAGCCGTGACCTTGTTCACAAGCGGGTTCAGTGGGTACTTGTCGGCCATGGTTTCACCAGTCGAAGAGCTGCTCTTCTGCTTGAGCTTCTGGGTGACTTCCTTCAGCGAGTCCTCGAACTTCTGGATCTGGGACTCCGAGTTCGGGTTGAACTCGTACAGGCCCTGGAAGAGATCGAACGAGTCCTTGCACGTGTCTTCGACCATACGCACGAGGTTCTTGAAGCCTCGCGTGTCGATCGGCGTGTTCTTGACGCCCTGCACGCTCAGGATGCGGCCCGTCAAGTGCGTGAGGAACTGCGAGCTCGCGGCGAACTCGTCGTGGGCCTCGCACGTCATCTCCAGCATGCGGCACATCTCCGACTCGAACACACGCAGGAACTGTGCGATCGCATGCGCGTGCTCGGGGCCTACGACGCGCACCTTCTCGAACATCATCGGCAGCGTGCGCCACGAGTACTTGCCACTCTCCGGGCCGAACATTGGGTGCGTACACAGGATACTGCTGCTGGCGGGCAGGTCGCGCAGGAGGATTTGCTTGGGGTGGGTCTTGACCGACAGCACGTCGATCACCACGAGTTTCTCCAGCAGCTGCGACGGAATCGCCTTGAGCACCTTCTCAAACGACAGGATGCTCACACACACGACAAGCACGTCCAAGTCCTTGAAAAAAGCCTCGAGCTGGGTCTCAGACGAGTAGTAGGTCGCGCCGAGCGCCTGAGCGGCCTGCGTGTAGTCGGTGCGCGACGTCGCCCGCACGTTGTGGTACTTGGAAATCGTCTTGGTGAGGAACTGGCCGAAGTTGCCAAATCCGTAGATGCCCACGTTGAGGCGTGGCGACACGGAGGTCGTTGGCTGCTGTGGCTTGAGCGCAGGCGACGCCGTCGGTGGGAAGGCACCGACCGTCTCCAGCTTGCGACGCACATCGCCGAGCAGTCGCCCCTTGGTTGGGTAGGAGCCCAGCACACGCACAAACTTGCAGAACTCGCGCACGTGGCGAAGCGCGTTCACAACGTTCTCGTCGTTCTGGTGGCCGATGATGTCGATGTAGAACAAGTACTTGTACTTTCTGCGGTCCACGAGCGGCGGCGGCTCCGAAAAGTCCTGCGACGCGCTGGCTTCGTCTGCCGGCTGCTCGCCGAGCTGCTGTGCGGCCGAGTAGCCCCACGGGCGGCTCTCAATCTTGGCCAAATCGATGTCGCGCAGCGAGAACGCGGACAGCGCCTTGTACAACTGGCCCTTCTCGTTGCTGTCAACGAACGAGAACACCAGCGAGGTCTTGAACTCGACGCCCGTGGCCGCGGAGGACTGCGCCGTGGCGTCCTCGCTCTTGGAGAGCAGCAAGAAGCGCGTGAAGTTGCCAGCATCGTCCTCCACGTTTCGCTCGAGGACCTCCAGGCCGTAGTACTCGGCCGCGAGGTCGCTGGCGATGGCCGCCGTGTCCTTCCACTGGTTGTCGGCCAGCATCTTGGCGCTTCCAGCCGTGTCGTACTCGGCACGGGGCTGCGCGCCCATGCTTTCGATCGTGTGGATGCACTGCGCGAGCGCCTGCGGGTGGCTGATGACCGTCTTGATGTCGCTCTTCTTGACACCCGGCAGCACCAGCAGCGAGTGCTCCACGCGCAGGTCGTACTCGCCCACGATGTGCAGTCCGTACTTGAGCAGCAGATCGTAGTTGGCGTGGATGCTGCCGCCCAGGGAGTTCTCAATGGGCAGCACGCCGAAGTCAGCGTCGCCGCTGTCCACGGCGTGGAACGCGGCGTCGAACGACGGGAAGCCCGTGGCCACGATCTGCGCGCCGTTGCCCAGCAGCTGCCGCGTCGCCTTCTCCGAGTACGCGCCGGGCATGCCCTGGTACGCGACCTTGATCTCCGACGCCATCGTGTGTGCTTGGTGGTGGTCTGTGGCCCGCAAGATCCGAAATGGAGCTGTGAGAGTGGGCAGCTTCCCGTATGACGTTTTGGGTTTGGCAGCGGTGCGCGACGCACACGGCGCTGTATTGGAGCGGATATGGTACGTCCACGCTAATTTAGTATATATTCTGCTGAGGATTGATTACTTACTGTATTAAGGAGATGCAATCACCCAATGCGCATACAAGAGGTGCAGTGACGCAGCTTCAAGGTCGAAAGTGCTTGGTTCGTTTGCTGCAGCGCGTTGGAGAAAAGAAGGAAGCCATGCGAGCGGTGCAACAGCAGCGTGACGTCAGTCGCATCGTCGACGAAGCGGACCGTGTTGTCTTTCCGGGCTGCATGCTTCAACAGTAACCGCAAGAGACAGCAGCTTCCTCCCCGCCAACAAGAGATCACTCGCCACGTGTGAGCATGCACGCATTGCCCCGGGGCCACTATTTCTGCATGGAGAATGGCTTGTCACACTTTTCTTGTGGCAATGACGTCAGATCTGTCAGGCCTGCTAACCCAGGGGGCCTCTATTTTACTGGCCGTTGACCTCATGGGTCACTAATCGGAATAAACCCTCATGTTGCTACTTGAGAGGTCTATCGATGCAAATTGAGAGTGGCTCGCGCCTCTTCGGGATCGTGGGCGAGATGCCAATCGGAAATGGCAGTTGGGCAACGCCATTCGATCCGTTTCCGCTGTAACGGCGCGTGCGTTGCGACGGCTCATCACCCACGATACTTGGTCACTTGCTCGCCCACTCGACAAGGCGGTAGCGGTCTGAGTAGCTGCCGCGGAGTGGCCGAGGCGCACGACCATGCCGGTGTACGCGCCGATCTCGCCGACGTTCAGCTCCACGGAGGCGACGCTCGAGGCGCTCAACTCCGCGTCCTTCTACCATGAGAGCGCGTCGATGAACAAGGCGGCGGGCGCCAAGACCCACGCGACCTCGCTCGGACGTTTTGAGAAGGCGTTTGTGTTCATCGTGGACCCGAAATCCTCGAAATGGGCCTCGCTGTACAGCTTCTTCATCGCCTGCGCGGCGTTCACGAGCTGCTTCATGCTCTTCTTGCAGACGTTCGACGGTCCAAATCACCACAGCACGTTCCCAGAGTACCCGACGCTGCCTACGGAGCACGACTACTACATGTCCGACCTCGTATTCACGTGCATCTTCACCCCGGAGCTGCTCGTGCGCATGATCATCTGGCCGTCGTTCTGGAAAGACCACGAGTACCTGACTGAGCGTCGCCTCAAGCCGTTCTTGCGCGACTTCTTCAACTGGTTTGACGTCGCGGCGATTCTCCCGTTCTTCACCGACCAGATCTTTGGCAAGGAAAAGAGCTTCGTGATCCTGCGGCTCTGTCGCTTGCTGCGTATCTTCAAGCTCGCAAGGAACCACTCGGGAACGTACATTCTCTTGCGTGCGATCAAGGCCAGTCTCGCACCGATCTCGATCGCGCTGATCTTCTTCTTGGAGATCGTGTTGTTTTTCTCTGTCGTCATGTACATGGCCGACCCGAACGTGGACCGCAACAAGACGGGCTTCAGCGACTTGCTCTCGTCCGGCTACTTTGTCGTGGTCACCGTCGCGACGATCGGCTACGGCGACATCACGCCCACGAAAGGCAACGTCGTGGCGCGCGTGTTTGCCGTGATGATCATCATGTCGGGCACGCTGTTCTTGTCAATGCCTCTCGCGATTATCGGCACCGAGTTCGATCGCGCGTGGAAGGAGCACGCCGAGAACGTGCTCAAGTACCAGCAGCAGGGCCAGTCCGTGGATCTCGTGACGGTCGCAGACAACAACGACCCGGACCAAAAGCACGAAGTGCTAGTCAAGTACAACGCTCCCAACAAGATGTTTCTTCGGCTCGCCGCGCTCACGGGTGACGCGTCGCTCATGGTGCAGGCGCTGGTGACGGAGACCACAAGCGACGACATGAGCGTGACCAAGCTGCAGGAGATCACCGACGATCTCAAGCTGCAGCTCGAAGTGTGTTACTTGAAGTGCGAAGAGCTCGGACTCGTGGTCAAGGACATGATCGCGCCTCGCGTGGAGCAGACGGAGGAGAAGCTCACATTCAAGACCAGGCTCCGCAAGATGCTGCGCGACCCGTCGTCGTCGCGACTCGCGCGGTGGATCTCGCGGTGGGTGTCGTTCTGTCTGGTGTTCAGTATGGTCATCGTGATCTTCCAGACCATGCCCGAGCTCCAGACGTACGGCGAGTCCACGCTTCTGTGCGAGATCTCGGTGGAACGGTACTGTGGCACAGTCACCAACATCACGGCTGAGAGCGACCCGGGTTGCTACCGTGTCGACAAGCCCACCGAGAAGCTTCGCTTCAAGTGTACGGACGCCGAGCGCCAAACCGACCCGAGCTGCTACGGATACGGCCAGAACTACGGTGCCATGAACGCCATCGCCGGTCTCACTTGTGACAATGTGACGAGCCACCCGAAGCCTCCGTCCGGGATGCTGGGCAACCAGCTCTCGCACGTGAGCGGTAGCCTGCCACTCGCCGCACAGTACAACGACAACTTGCTGTCGCTCGTGCCGTTCCGCAACGACTCGGAGCTGCTCGTGGCTGAGCGCAAGCACAGCATCTGCAAGCGTTGGGAGTGCGACAACGGTCACGTGTGCTTCTTCGAGTTCGGGCAGGCGTACACTGCGCTCGAGTACATGTTCACGCTCACGTACATCTTCGAGTTTTCGGCGTCGGTGTTCATCAGCGAAGATCGTCGCACGCACTTCAAGAACCCAGTGCTGTATATCGAGATGGTGTCGTTCCTGCCCTTCTTCGTGTACGAGGCTCGCCGCTACTTCTCGGGCATCGATCCCATCTATGTGATCACGCCTGGGTCGACCGACTTCCTCACGTTTCTACGGCTGCTGCGGGTGTTCCGCATCTTCAAGATCCAGCAGAGCATCCCCGTGACCAAAGTGCTGTGGGAGTCGATCTCCAAGACCTCGACGCGACTCTCGATCCCGTACTTCATGCTCGCCGTGGTGTCCACCATCCTGTCGTTCATCATGTTTGAGCTGGAGAAGGGCGAGGAGTGCTTCTACGGCAAAGAGTGCGTAGTCGCGGGCTTCAACGTGACGAACCCGGTCGAGATGCTGGGCTCGCCCTTCAACAAGCGGTACTTGGTCAACTCCAAGGGCAAGATCTCGACGTTCGACGACTTCTTTTCGGCGTTTTGGTTCGTGATCGTGACAGTCATGACGGTCGGCTACGGTGACATGGAGCCCGTGTCCACGTCGGGCAAGCTCGTCGCAGTGATCGCGATGTTGTTCGGTGCCTGCTACACGGCCATGCCGCTGACGCTGGTCGGATCGCAGTTCAACAAGAGCTACCGAGAACACAAGCGACGAGAGGCACTGCTCCGCACCAAGATCGACGTGAGCAAGCCCTTCTCGGTGGCCCAAAGCGACTATCAGGCGTGGGACAAGTTCGCTGCGAACGACGCCTTCAAGTCGCTGCAGAACAAACTCATCGACAACGTGCTGCCGATTCTGGACGTGATGGCGGGCGAGGAGACCGTCGATGAAGAGAAGAAGCTCCACATCGCGAGGACCGCCGGCGAAATGAAGGACGTCATGTACCGACAGCGGGTGCGTTTTGATATTGATTAGCGTGTGGGTGAGTGGGAACCAGGGACTGACTCTGGACGTTGATGTGTGTAGCTGCTGGTGATGCAGGTGAGCGTCGTAGTGAACGAGCTACGCAAGGAGGGCGTGCGACTGGCCGAGCAGCAGACCACGGCGCTGCAGAGCATCACATAGCTATCGCTGGGCATTGATAATGCATAATACGTTTTGACTTGAATAAAACATTCCGCCGTGTTTTATCATTGCATTTTGCAATCCTACTGCTATGAACTGCCGCTTCTGGCTGCCGATGGCCACAATGTCAACTTGGTTCGTGAGATGGCCAGCAGCTTCCGTGCCTGGCTGAGCATCCCCTGGAGCTGCGGGGAGCCTGTCGTTGGCTTGCGAGCGAGCCGCAGCACGCGGCGCCGTGTGGACTCGTCCGAAACCAATCGCTTTCGACTGCCTTCATGCGAAGCGAGTGGCGTGGAGGCGTTCGAGTCCACACTTTGATGATTACCGTCTTCTCCGTGGAGGATGCGAATGAGCATGTCGGTCGGAATCTCGTCGATCGGCACGCCATTGACTGAGAGGATGCGGTCGCCGACGCGGACTTGGCGGCTTGAGAGTGCGGGGCCGTCGCGTCGCACAAAGCTCTTGAAGACGGGTCTTCCGCTCAGCAACACGTCCGTCTCCAGCTGGATGCCGACTTGGCGGCGGTTGTCCGGGATCACCACGGTCTTTAAGTTCTCAGGAACCGCCGGCGTGAAGGACCGCACGCCTTCACAGTTCGCGAGTCCGTGGTACCGCTTGATGGTCGGTCGCTGTGGGTGAGGGGACACTGCTACTACCGGAGGCTCTGTTTGCGCCCTAACCTCGCTCTCTTGGTCGCCTTGGGCTCCTGCCTCCTGTTCCTCATTGCCCTCGTGTGCCTGCTCCTTGATGATCTCTGAAAAACTGTGAGCACAGTGTGCGATGCCGACAGTCTCAAGGTCTCCTTCCAGCTTCTCAGCCAACGCCGCAAGCGCTTCGTCCACGCTTTCACTTCGTGATCGACGCTCACCTCCAGTGGCCATCGGCGAAGACGTCGTCGAGTTGCCCACGGAGGCAGCGGCGGTCGAGTCGGACGTACTCGTGCGCGTTCGGCGACGTCGCTGCCAAGGCGACAGTGGCTCGTGAGCGAGAAACTCGCGGCGGTAAGCCTTCAGATCCCTGAACCGCAGGATGCGCTTGTTGTTCAGCAGCAAGTCGAGTGACTTGGCCACGACACTGGCGACGCTCTCAGTTTCTATTGCAGCGTGTTTCTTGTCGTCACTGAAGCTTGTCGTGCCGCTGAGACGCAGCGTCGGGAATCCGTTGATCGACATGAGGTACTGGTCCTCGCGGATGCCGTCACTACGCGTGCGTCGGCGGTTTCCCGACTCTATGTCTTTATCTTTTGCGAGAGCAGCGTAGCTCACCACCGGAACCTCCATCATCACCTCCACTGGCACAAAGCAGAGCCATTTGAGCTGCTCACGCGTGCGGAGCGTCACGACTTGGTAGTCTTCCTGGAGTCGCTCAGCGTTAGCGAGCCACAGCATCTTGGGAAACGACTCTGGGTCGTACAGCAGCGCCATCACATCATCAACAGGCGCACCCAATACCGAATCGTCCCCTACTCGAACGAGAATCGTCTGCAGAAGTGACCCACGCAGCGCATCTTTTTTCTGACGACCGCGAAGACCCATCGCGCCAAGTAGCGCCATTTCGATGTGGGCAAGCTTGAGTGGATGCGCCATCATATACCCCTCACTGAATCGCAGACCCGTAGGCTGCTGAGACGCAAACGCCACTTCGAACTCACCCTCGCGGAAACGCGGGTCGTCGTCGACGCCGCCGTTTTGGCTCACGTGCTGGGTTTGCTTCCACGTCTGCACGGCTTCATCGGCACTCGCAAAGCGGTCGACGCCGAGGAATTCGAGCCGTGTGGGTCGTGTCTTTGCTGTGGCGTGGAGGCGCTGCATGACGGCAGCAAACGACAGATCGATGATGGGCGTGCTGTCGATCGCGACCAACACGTCGCCTCCGTGCAGCGTCGGACAGGACAATTCCGCGTAGCCTTGCCAGCCACCATCTCTTTCATCAGCCAAACACAAAGAGGTGAATATGTTCAGACTCCATTATGCGCACCTCGCAACTGCAGCAGCTTGCTAACGACCACGGCGCCGTCATCGGCCACGCGGACGCTGATGCCGAGGTCGCCAGGGTCATTGAACACCGCCTGCATCGCCACCAAAGGCACCACCATCAGCACCACATTACAGAGGAGCTTAGATTCGCATGCTCACCTCTTCTTCTTCCCAATCGTCGTGCTCGTGGAAGGCTGTGGAAGTCGGCGAGGACGCCTTTTCCGTCGCGACGCTCCCGGTTTCGGCCATGAAATTGCGAATAGGGACCTCTGTAGCTCACGTAAAGAGCAGCGCCTGGAGACAGCGCGTGCTACGGTCGCATGCCACGCCACAGAATACGGTCTATTGCCAGCGTTTCCCAGCGGCGGTGCCGCGCGATGCGATGGCGACAGTGAATGAGATGCGTGTCAGCAAGTAGCTCTTCATGATCCGGACACAGGGAAACGGCCCGCATATGTCATAAGAGAGAACCGCGCTTATGTTGCGTATCGGCAACTCAGACATAACTTGACATGGCTACACTTGTGAGCCAGTGAGAAAGGCAACGTGGATGGGAGGGGGAAAGGGACTGCTATTTTTGCTAGACACGGAAGCCCGAGGCGGCTAACAGATCCACGCGCTTCTCCACGAGCGCCTTCTTGATAGGGAAGAGGTTTTCGAGCCCCTGTTGTTTGGCATCTTCGATCGCCTGGAGCGCCGCCTCGCGGAACTTCTCGTCCTCGCGTGACAGCGCCTTCTTCGCCTCTTGATCCATCAGCAGCTCCGCAGCGCGCTCCTCCATCAGCGTCTTCTTTCTCGCATCCGCTTGTTGCTTTTGGGTCACAGCGAACCGCAAGTTCTCGAGTCGCACGTCGAACTCCTCTTGACGTGCCTGCATTTCGATCTTCTCGCCGTACTCCTCCCACTGCTTGACAGCCTCGGCCGCCTTGAATTTCTCGATCTGCTTCGCCATGTCCTTGTGTTCGAGCTGGCTCTGGCGACTATTGTAGATGGCTTCTTTCTCAGCTGCACGACGGGCCGCTCGCACCTGGAGCTCTTTGTCTTCCTTCGCTCGAACCTCTTTTGACTGGTTTTCGAGTCGCTGGTCATTCTTCTGGGACAGCTTGAGAAGGTTGTCGGTGGCCAAGTCGATCATGCGCTGCTTTCGAGCCTGGGCCTTTGCAAATTTCTCGCGCTGCAGCGCCTCTCGCTTGGCGTTGCGCTGCTTTTTCTTGGCCTCTTCCTCCTCTCGCTTCAGATCCTCCAGGCGTTCCAGCTCTTTGAGCTCTTCGTGATGGGCTTTCAAGCGAAGATTTGCAAGCTTGGTTTCCTCGCTAGCTAGCTTGGCCTGCATCCGTCGCTCGCGCTCCTTCTCCAGTTCATCTTTGTAATCGTGCTCGGCCTTCTGCTTCATCAACTCGCCGTCATGCTTCTCCTATCATACCAAGACGTACGTACATGGTGAATACGCCGTATCAAAACCCATGATGCGAACAAGCGAACAAACCTCGCGAAGCTGTGCGATGTAGCGCTGCTTGTACTCCTCCAGCTGCTGCTTCTGGATCTGCGCCAGCTTCTCATGTTCCTTTTGCTGCTGCATCTTCTTGCGCTGCTCCTCTTCTTCTCCTTGCAAGACTTTGTTGAGCACTGCGCGGTCGTAGCTCTTGACGACCATCTCGTCCTGAGCTCGAAGCATCGCCTTCTCTTGGAGCTGCAGCTTGCGGTGGTGCGCGACGTCGGTCAGCAACTGCTTACTGCGCAGCGTCTTCATGCGGTCGGTCTGCTCGTTCAGCAGTCGATTCGCACGCTCGATTTGCCGCGTGCGCGACTCCTGCTGAAGCCTGGCTTCCTCTTCGTCGATCCTCTTGCGGGCCTCCTCCTCGCGGTCCTCTTTGTCTTTCTTCCATCGGTCCTTCTTTTTACGCATGGCCTCCAGCGTGTTCGGCCACTGAGACTTGCGGTCCTCAGACTTCTCTTTCAGGGCGATGCGGCGAGCCTCGCGGTCGGTCTGCGCCGCAGGTGACACGCTCGCCATGATCCGCTCCAGCTCATCGGACGACAGCGTCGTGGTCGGCATCGCTGACTCGCTGCTTCCTTCTGCACGTCCAGAGGCTTTCCGTGCGTGAAGACCAGCGTATCGATCGCCCCCAGCGCCTGGCGTATGGAGCGAGCCAGAGTTGCGATTGCAAAGCCGCCGAGGTCAGAACAGCGTGATGTTGAAGCTGTTTTTGGACGATGGCTACAGACAGCAGCGCGAGCCAATCACTGCAATCAACTATATTCAGACTGCAGGAGCAAGAAGCACAGGCGATGGCTTACTGCAACAGGGTGTGTCTTTATTGATGGGCTTCTTTATCGAACTTGTTCACCTCGCCTTCGTCGTCGAGACCTGGCGGATCCAACTCAGCCGACCGCACGGACAATGGCGCTTATCCTTGCTTGGTCTTCTTGTTGTTGGCATTGCGGCCCACGGGCTTCACGTGTGGGTGGTAGAACCGGACTTCTTCGACCATGCGCTCGCGGATCTCGGCGACGCCCATCTTCTTCTCGTCGAAGTCGAGCGTGATCGTGCTCGGCGCTACGATCTCTTCCTCCAGCGTGCGGATACTTGCCAAGTACTTGTGGGACAACGCCTCGTCGAGCGTCGCGCGCTTCTTCGGGTTCATGCGCAGCATCCACTCGAGCAGGTCGATGGCTTCTGGCTCAGCTCCTGGGTACATCTCTTGGAGGTTCTTCTTGGCACGCGGTGGTAGACTGCGCAGGTACAGTTGGACGTCGGGGTCGGCGATTTCCGCAATGTCGTCCTCGGCCATGGTGCCCAACACATCCAGGATCGTGTTGAGCTGGTCGCGACTGTCCTGAGGCAAGGCAGTCTGGCCAGCGCCTGGACTCAACGGGAAGCACGACACTCCAGGGAACAGCGGCTCGCGCTGGTAATGCGATGGTACGCTGCTCTTTTGCATGCTCAACAGCTCAGCAAATATGCACCCGACCTAGACACACACGTAGCCACATTCATAGTCAGAAACCAATCGTAGCTTCAACCATCAAACCAAAGGTTCTGTACGTACCGACCACACGTCGATGGCTGCGGAGTAGTCGTGATCTCGGAAAATGATCTCAGGCGCTCGGTACCATCGCGTGACGACGTGCTCTGTGAGCTGGCGCTGGATGCGCTTCCCCGGCGTGCGAGGGTGCACGCCCGTTCCTTCGAGGGCTCCACGGTCATCGGCCTCTGGTTCACCCGCACGTTTGCGTTTCCGCGTCGTCGACTGCTTTGAAGACAAACCTCGCGCGAGACCAAAGTCGCAGATCTTGATGGCCACGGGGGACAGATTCAGCAGCACGTTCGCCGGCTTCAGGTCACGGTGGACGATCTCCGCCGAGTGCATGTACTTTAGGGCCTTGAGCAAGTCCAGAAGCAGCCATCGCAGGTGCTCGGCCGTCAGGAACTGCGGGGAATGCAGCAGCTTCTCGAGATCGGACGGCAGGTACTCGAATACCACGAACAGATCTTGGAAGGTGTGACTGTCGCGTGGTGGGATGATTTCTCGGATCTGCACAATGTTCGGGTGGCGCAACTGGCGCACGATGCACAGCTCTCGGAGAATTCGCTTAGCGTCAATTGGGTCCGAAAACACGTTCTGGATCTTCTTGATCGCGACGATCTCGCCCGTCGGCAAGTGCTTGCAGCGAACCACCTGGCCGTAGCTGCCCTGGCCCAGCACACATTCGATCGAGTAGTTAGGCGCGATGTCGCTCCAGCCAGGGATCTTGGTGGCGTTTGAGCCATTGAGCGCCGGTGGCGGCACTTGCTGGCCTGGCTTCGCAGCCACCACAGCGCCATTCGCGCCTCCCGCAGGCCCGGCATTGCTGCCCGCACTGGAGGTTGACTTGTTGCTGTTGCCGCCCTTGATTTCCGCCGAATACGATGGCGGTGGCTCGGCAAACGTCACTGCGGGGGTCTCTGCCATCGCATTCTGTGAGTTTTCGAGTACCGGTCCGATTTCCTGTGCAAGCACGAGCATTCCCTGGCCGACAGGGTTCGAAAGGAGCGGCGTACAGGTCGCGAGCAGCGAGATCTTGTGGCCGTCACGCTTGATGAATTCCAGCATGACGCCCAGCGCAGGCGAGTTCTGGAGACACTTGGTCAACGCGTCGTTCAGCGCCGCGACAGTGTTGGCCGGCACCAAGTACGGCATGTCCTTGGTCAGTTGACGCCCCGCCATCTCCTCACGCGCGTAGCCGAGCGTCTTGATCGCCGTGTCGTTCCACAGGATGATGCGCATCATCTCATCCACCACAAACACCATAGCCGTCGACGTGTAGAGCGACTTGCCGAGACTCGCCAGGCTCTCCGTGGTCGCGCAGTACGTCTCAATGGACTGCACAAACGCCTGCACTTTGGGGAGCGTCGCGAACTCGTAGTGTTCCCCAATAGTCTGCTGCATGATCTTTCTCACCAGCGACGTCGCCTTGACCGACGGAGGGCCTTGGCTCTGGACCTGCCCGGGCGGCGGCGCCTGGACCATGGGCACCGACATGGAACTAGCGTAGCTGGGACCGCGCGCGTGTTGAGGGTACGACGGTGGGTACGACTGGGGGTACGCGCCATTCGCGCCGGGAGGCATCGCGCGGAAGTTACCCGCCTGGGGATGCGGCATGCCGTGGCCGTGGCCGTGCGGAAGCGCGTGGGGGTGCGGCATGTGGGAGCCGCTGTTGTTACCGCCGCCATTGCTGCGTCCGCTGTCGCTGCCGCTCGAGTCGCCGCCCTTGACGGACGTGTCAAACGTCACCGTATTTGCTCGCATCGTCAATGACTGTCTTCGGTCGATCGGCACTCGCCTTCCCTCCACCTTCAGACAGCGTGAAGAGCACGAATCGATACAAAATCACACCGAGAATCCACTGGGCGTGCACTCGCGACCGTCACGCGCTCGCTTGTCGTACCCGCAGCGCCCTGATCTCTCGTCGATGGCGCCGTCGGTCGCCCTTCTTCGCCAGTCTCGTGGTCGAAATGGGGGAAGACGTCACGCGGGTAGGAAGCGAGTGTATCTCGCAAAGCCCAGACCCATTTGGGGGAAAATGGGTTTAGTCTATTCGCGTTGACCGTCCCCCACAGTCCACTATGGAGTCGAACGGAATTGGTGGAGGATCCACTTTCGAACAGGGCTAGGTGTCATTGTTGGGGCTAGGTTTCCTTGGCTGAGTGGACCATCGAGCGTACGAGCGGACGGACATTCGGAAACCATTGCCAAAAGATCGGCTTGAGCAGCTGGCGCTCCGCATGGAAAATGGCGCCGTCCGCCTGAACAGCGCGTGCGCTCATAGCGGTGCCTGCTCTCCCGCTGTGAACCAGCACAGTGAAGAGTCAATCGCGGCCGCATAGCGCCACGAATGGCCGCGCTAACAGGAGGCTTCCGCCTCTAGGGATGGCACTGTGGAGCGACGCACGGCGCCGCCTGCTACCGTAGAAGCGCCCCGCGACAGGCGGCTCCAATGCTCTTCCGCGTCGACCTGTGCGTGACTACTGGATGTGGATCCATTGCAACATGGATGGCTACGTTGCAAAGGCATCGACAATGGATGGATCCTTGATGACGACGAAGTGGTGATCAGATTAGCGAGCTACTGGTGTTAACAACGCTCGAAAATGCGGTAGAGTTTGGTGAGGCACGCGATGGGGCGCATGATCGTGCTATCGTTGAGCTCGTCTGGCGGCGAAAACGACAGGAACGCGCTAGACGACGCTGCAGCCGTGGCCGCATCACCCGAGAGATTCTTGAGCGCAGGGAAGATGACGTGTTCCAGCACGAGCGCGCCACGGTCAGGGTGGCGTGGGTACCAGAGTTCACTGTACCATTGCGCGAGCATTTGCGCGACGTTCTCGAAGCATGGCTGCTCTTCCTCCCAGTTCACTTCCGTCCCCAAGTGGAACACGAACTCTGGAAGTGAATGCAACGACGGCTCGTGGTCACCAAGCAAGCGTGGTAGAGTGCGCAGCATGCCTCGGGAGTCGATGTCGATGGAGAAGTACTCAGCCAGCATAGGCCCATGTGAGACCAAGAGCTGCTTGATCTCGTCCGCAAGCTGGTCTTGTGGCCCGTCCTCGGCGTCGTATCCGCTGCGCGGGTTGCTCAGCGCTTCAAACACGAGATCGTACACCGAGATTGGTGTCGGTAGCTGGAATGCAGGGAACGCACCAAACTGCTGGAGCACTTTTTCGTAGAAGAGATGGTACGCGATGTCGCGATGGCGCACCAGGAAGAGTTTCGTGCGGTACTGGATCAGCGAGTGCTGGCGGTTGACGACGCCAACAAAACTATGGCCGCGAAACATCTACGGCACCAAGGCAAAATCAGTTAAAACGCTGCGAAGCAATCAAGTCACAGAGATCGGAGTTCACCTTTTCGAGCGCGCGACTGCGGCGCCTGTCGATGCGCTGGAGCAGATTCTGGACGCTGGACAGCATCTGCGGGCTTTCCTGAGTCGCTGCCACAAGGCTCTCGCGGCGCGAGCTATTCGCCTCTTCTTCCGATTCCGGTTCTTAAAGTCATCACCACAGCAGTGTCAGGGGCGGATTCAATAAAAACGCTCAGCAAGACGTACCGAGTTGAGCCGCTTCATCATCGAAAGTATCTGCGAGTCGCCGCTTCTTGCCACTGTGTTGTGAAAGCTCGGTGCTGCCTGAACGCGACGGAGAGACCTCGAGGCTCGCGTTCCGTTCATCCTGGTCGCGTTGTATCTCTGACTGGGACATCGAAATCTGAGAACTCCGTTGCGAGTCCAGAAAGAAGTACTTATCGATCGTGTTCGAGCGGTGATCCGTGCGGACAAGCTTCTGTGGTGCCTGAATTACCAAAAGGAGATGCGGATCGTCAGCCTCCAGAACATCTCCATCATCTCACCCACTAAAATCGCTCACCTTTGCTGGATGATACTTTTTGGATTCTGGAGTCGTTCTCTGGCTCAAATTGATCTCAACTGATTGTGACGCGGTGGCCGTTTCTTCGCTGATCACCTCTTCCTCGTCCGAGTCCTCCTTGTCATCCTCTTCATCCAATTCATCATCGCTGGCAATCGCTGCCGTTCGGCTCACTCCACCTGATGACGTCACAGGAGTGTCAGTGAGAGGCAGCGAGTTGCGGTCACGTTTGCCGCTGAGGTCGCTCTTGATCATCATCGTCGTGATGGGCTGGACCACGAACACTCGGCTCTCGTTGCTGCCCTTGAGTTTCTTCTCGAGCTCCTTCGAGATCGCCTCGACAATCTCCTCTTCGTACAGGAAGTGGACCTCACGCTTGGTCGGGTGCACATTCACGTCCAGGTTGCGGGCCGGCATCTCCAAGCTCATGTACACAAACGGGTGCGTGTGCTTTGGCAAGTACAGTGAGTACACGTACTCACAAGCACGTTTCAGCGGAGCACAGTCGACTAGGCGGTCGTTGATGAACAGGATAAACTGGCTCGACTTCAGGCTGCACCCCACCACACAGTGTGAGTGGTAATCCAAGCTTTCAGATCTGCGAGAGATATCATACGTACTTGTAGTTGGCGTTGCTGACCCAGGCGTGCAGTTTGAACTCAAGATCACGATGCGGCGGTGCAGCTGGATGCGTGTGGTCCATCTCCAGCAGCTCGCTCGCGAGCTTTCCGCCGTACAATTGCTTGATCATATCGAGTTGCGAGTTGGACGACAACGTGTTGACGTCGCATGATGCCTCTCGGTGCTACAACCCACCATTCGTGGTTAGTAGACCACTCCTCAGCATGGAAAACTTGTGTCAGCCGACGCACCTTCTTGCAGACAAAGCCAACCTGACGAGCACCAAAGTGAACAGCGTAGCGCTGCACGACCTCGACGATGCGCTGGTACTGCTCGCTCGTGTTCTTGAACGCCTGGCGACGCGTTGTGAGATTATAGAACAGGTCTTCCACGAGAATTTGAGTCCCGTTCTTTCCTGCGCATGGCGTTGGGTCACTTGGCCCGCCGGGTTTCTTAGCAACCAGCTTTCCGTCTCGATAATGCGCCCTGCCGCCGGGAACAACACAGCAACAAAACCATCATGAGGGACACCCAATCACATGCCAGTAGGTATAGATCGGCACGTACTTATACGCGCACGGTTGGTCTGCTGTCTTGGAGGTGATGGAGACGTGCGCAACGTGTGAGATGCTCGCGAGCGCTTCACCGCGGAAGCCAAACGACGCGATCTCGCGCAGGTCGTCGAACGTGCGCAACTTGCTGGTCGTGAAGCGCTCACACACGATCTCCAAGTCTTCACGCAGGATCCCCTTGCCATTGTCCTGGATCTGCAGCATCTTGAGTCCTCCTTGGCTCACTGTCACGGAGATCTGCGTCGCGCCGGCGTCCAGCGAGTTTTCCAGCAGTTCCTTGAGCGCGTTTGCAGGCCGATGGATGACCTCCCCCGCCGCGATGCGGTTCACAACCTCGGGTGACAGGCGCTCGATACGCGCAGTCATGGTATCTGTGTGCTGTGAGTCTCTGCGTGTGCGATGGCTGTGGCGTGCGCCTCGGGGAGTTTGAAGTCGCCGAGATCGAACGTCTTCTTGGAGTCGGCTGTGCTTGCTTGTGTGTCACCTTTTTGCTGAAATGCCTTTCTTGGAGGGAACAACAGCGATTGGCTAAAAAATTGTCAGCCATATCTTATAGGTATCCATAAATTAGATGTAATTCCGTATTTAAGGACTGCAGCACCGCTCGTCGCAGACGCAGAAATCGACCACGAGAAATATGAGCGACGGCGGCGCTGTTCGGTTCCGCGTGTTCAAGGGCTCCAAGTTCCTGTTCGAGTGCGAAATCGCACGCACAGACACCTTGCCCACGACGCTGCAGCAGCAGGTTGTGCGCGCTGACGAGTTCGGGCTCTTGAGGTGGCGTACGAGCGGCGACAGTCCTGCCCCAACACGACTACGTTTCGCGCTAACACACTTGCTTCACGATAGGAATGTAGACTTGCTGATCACGAAGCGCCTGAACCTCGTAGAAGTCGACCGCATGATCGCCTGCTGCCGCGTACACGTAAGTCTCGCCGTCCATCGCGCCGTCTTGAGGCGTCTGACGACTATTCTAACCTACGTGTCTAGCCCCCGCAAGCTGTGGCCACGCCGATCGTTGAGCTTGGAGCGACAGAGAACCAGATTGCGTTCGAAGACTTTGCGACGTACCTCAAGCAGCGTGAGCGCGTGAGTTTTGCACTTCTCGGATCGCTGCTGATGCTGACCTTCTCACACTACGTTGTTGGTTTTTGTCAGGCGGGGGTCGCATCACTTTCGTCTGGCGTTTTGGTGCTGCTCATCCCTCTCATGGGCAGAAACAACTATATGCAGTGCCAGATCGTGAATACGAGGAGTACCGTGGGTGAAATTGGAGCGCAGGTGTCGCTTGCCACTCCACGCGAGCATCCGTCGGGCGCAGTCGACACCGCCACCGCCCTCGCAAATCTACCGGCCAACGATGAAGACGTTTTCATCAAAGAGGAGGTTCACAGTCCTGCAGTGACAACAGCGAGCGCGCAGCAGCCAAACACGTATGACTTCGGTTCTCAGACACAGCCACTCCAACCAACCACAGCTCCTGAGCCCGTCGTGCAGGCTCACATGGCTGTGGCCAGCAGTGTTGTCGCTCTCCAGCGGGCGGAGGCATCAGTTGGACAGGCACCCGAAGCTGATCGGCCGAGAGTGGACAAGTCGGAGATCGCGAACAACCGCCAAGATCACGCCCGGCATGACGTTGAGATGGATGATACAGCGGATATCTCTCGACTTGCTGGTGAAGAACACGACGGCAGCGCTCCGGCGGCCGCGACCGATGCAGAGATGGAGATGGAGCCCGAGCCTGAAACCGATGACCCGTACGCTGCACTGCGGCAAGAATACGACGCGTTTAACGCATTTTACCACCACGTGCTGTTGGAGTGGAGCACCAAGCCATCCGACACTGACTCAGCCAGTGAGCTTCGACGCCAGGCATTACTGTAAGCAAGAGTAGAAGACGTAATTGAGACACAAGTGCAGTCTATGATCCCCTTCACGCTGTTCGGATTGCGTCCATGTCCGCGAGCTCCTTTGGGACGCGCGAGGACGTGATTTCAATGCCCTTGTCTTTGATCTGGAAATGAACAAGCGAGTTCAAACGTCAGATACAAAAGAATGTTTCGGTGGAGATGCAGTGCGAGACTTACGATGACGTCGTCTTCGATACGGATACCGATGCCGCGGAAGTCTTCGGGCAGGTTACGATCGTTCTTGGGCAGGTACACTCCAGGCTCGACAGTGATGACCATGCCTGGGCGCAGCGGAACGGAACGCGAGATGTGCGGCGTGTCGTGGACATCAATGCCAAGGTAGTGGCCGATATGGGTCGGATTGTAGCGGTGCAGGTCACGCACACCGGAGTTTGGGCCGAGGATACCAAACTCACGAAGACCGTCGGTCATGATGCGCGAAGCAAACGAGTGGAGCTCGTCCAGCGAGATCGACTGGCCAGTCGAAAGCTGCTTCTCGAGGTGCGCAAGACTCTGCTTCTGGATGTCCAGCGTGAATTCGTACAAGTCCTTCTGGGCCTCGGACAGCGCTCCAGTGTTGGAAACAGGCCACGTGCGCGTGATATCACTGACGTAGTAGCCAGGCACTTCACAGCCTGAGTCGACGAGCACGAGGTCCTCTTGCTGGAGAACATTGCGCTTGGCCAAGTAGTGGATCACGGCAGCGTTCGCGCCTGCGCCGACCACGCACGGGAACGATGTCCACAGTGCCCCATTGCGCTTACAGTGGGACTCGAACTCGGCCGCAAGCGCGATTTCCGTCATACCTGGACGCGTGTGCTTCATCATCTCGAGGAAACCACCGGCGGCGATATCGCCAGCGTAGCGCATTCGGTTCAACTCGTTCTCGGACTTGAACACTCGGAGCTGCTCGACGAAGAAATCACCGGAATAGAACTTGCTGTGGAAGCTCTGCGTCGCTTTCAAAAACGCCGGCGCGTACTTGCCTTGCTCTGGGCTCATGACGTAAATCTGCTGCAGTCCCGAGAGGATACGAGCGAGCTGCTGGTCTAGATCGCCAAGCTGGAACGCGTCGTCAGCACGGTACGTGGTCTTGGCGCCGTCAAGACCTACGCGAGCACCATCCCATTGCTCACTGCAGGATACACGCCACTCAGCGACTGTGAAGAGGTTCGTAGGAAGGGGCTACCTGGGTGACTGACTACGTACCTGTGCGCATCGCGTGGCAGCACGAACAGGATGAACGACGATTTGTTCTGGGTCTTCAGAAAGACCGCGATCGCATCCGGCTCTTCCAAACCCGTGAGGTACATGAAGTTGGAGTTCTGGCGGAACTCGTACGGAATGTCGTGGGTCATGTACTTAGTAGTCGAGGCGTTCACCTACACGTAACCAACCACCCAAGCCACTGTCACCGTCAAGCCAGAAACAGCGTGTCGTGCATTCGCTGAAAAATGCGTACAAGGAGCGCAGAGTTATCTGGCATACTCTCCATCAACTGCTTGCGTCGGAACTCGAACTCATCGGCCGGAATGCCTGTCGAAATAGCTCAGTCAGCACGCAGGAACCTCATCATCGCTAGTTGAGCTGCTCGATGGCTCTTACCTGGTTGCAAGCATCCTTCTCCCACCTTGAACGGATTCTCGAACGCCTTCTGGGAGGCCATGCCCAGTGCATAGTCGGACTTGCCACGCACGAAGCGCCGCGTGGTTGCCGCCGCCGTCGCTGCCACGCGCAAGCCGCATCGCCGGAACGCTCGCATCCCCATCATCTTGAGCAGCTCACACAATACCGCCAAAGATTTGTGCGGTAAGTTTGCTGGTCCACTACAGAAGTTGCCCCAATGTTGCTCCATAATTTCTCCAAGAACCGGACCGGTTCACCTGAACCGGTTGAACCGATGGTGTGACCGCGAACCGACGGGCTCCAATTGGTTGGCCGCCTTGACTGCCTGTGAAAAGCTACACCACGACCAACAGACACGGGCAATCACGAGACGGCGTGGCGAAAGGAAGTGAAGGACGAGATCGCCATCGGAGTGAGAAGCGCGTGCCGGTGTACGCTGCTGCTAGACGACGAGAGAAGCTCCCCCATTTGACAGAAGCAGTTCGAGTGACAGTCGCAGCCCGCGTGGTCGAGAACAGCTAAGTCAAAATGCCGCAGCATGAGCATATGGAGATGCACAAGAAGCGCCATGGCGTGCGCATGGACGCTGCCGAGAAGAAGCGTAAGAAGGAGGCGCGTGAAGTCCACCGCCGCTCGCAGTTCGCGCAGAAGGTCCATGGTCTGCGTGCTAAGCTGTACAACCAGAAGCGATTCAAGGAGAAGGCCGCGATGAAGAAGACGCTGGCTCTTCACCAGGAGCGCACGAACAAGCACGGCAATGACGACAGCATCCCAGATGGAGCTGTGCCATCATACCTGCTTGATCGTGAAGGTGTCTCGCGCGCCAAGGTGCTGAGTAACACCGTGAAGCAGAAGCGAAAGGAGAAGGCCGGCAAGTGGGAAGTGCCGATCCCGAAGGTCAAGCCGATTGCCGATGACGAGATGTTCAAGGTGCTACGATCGGGCAAGCGCCGCAACAAGTCGTGGAAGCGTATGATCACCAAGGCGACGTTCGTGGGCGAGAACTTCACGCGTAAGCCGCCAAAATACGAGCGATTCATTCGCCCGAGCGCTATGCGATTTAAGAAGGCGCACGTCACACACCCAGAGCTCAAGACGACGTTCCAGCTTGACATCATCGGCGTGAAGAAGAATCCACAGAGCGCGCTGTACACACAACTTGGTGTGATGACCAAGGGTACCATCATTGAGGTGAACGTGAGCGAGCTCGGTCTGGTGACGACGTCCGGCAAGGTCGTGTGGGGCAAGTACGCGCAGGTCACGAACGTGCCAGAAAACGACGGCTGTATCAACGCCGTGCTTCTGGTGTAATGCGACTGTACCGCGTGTCTGTTTTCCTTTTTGAATATATCTAAATTGCCTCACTCACGTATACGAGTTGTCGTTTGGCCTCCTTCCCTTATGCCTAGCAGACATGGTAGCGAACGAGTCTCAGGACTCGTGAGTCAGGATCGTAGAAACGATGACGAGTAGTACGCGGGTGGACCGATGTTGACAGGATAATGTTGAGAATCAAGTGTACTGTATGAAATTACTGTGGGTGGTTTATCGCCTAGTTCTCGTACTTCTCAATCAGACCGACGTACGCGAGGCCAGAGTCGGCACACGCCGCCAGGAGAGCGTACTTTCCGCCTTCCTTCTGCAGCTTGTTCGAGGCCGTGTTCACAAGACGGCTGCCCGTGGCACCGAACGGGTGACCGAGCGTGAGCGAGCCGCCCCACGAGTTGAGCTTCTCACGCGGGACGTAGCCGACGGCCTCGTCCACGCCGAAGAGCTCCTTGCAGGCCTTGGCGTCAGCAAGAGCGTTCAAGTTGGCAAGCACCTGACCAGCAAACGCCTCGTGGATCTCAAAGTGATCAATGTCGTCGATCTTGAGGTTGTTCTTGGCCAGGATCTTCTGGATACCGTAGGCTGGGCCCAGGAGCAGAATCTCGAAAGGATCCACACCGACAAACTCCCAGTCCTTAAGGATCGACTTTGGCTTGTAGCCGAGCTCAAGGGCCTTGTCCTCCGACATGATGAGCGTGGCAGCGGCACCATCCGTCAAGAACGACGAGTTCGCGGCCGTGTGGGTGCCGTGCGGCTTGATGAAAGCTGGCTTGAGCTTGGCGATCTTCTCGTAAGTCGACTCAGCTTTGATGCCGTTCTCCTCGGTCGAGCCCTTGTATGGCAGGATCTCGCCCTTGTACTTGCCCTCAGCGTGGGCCTTGGCAGCCTTCTGGTGGGCATCGATGGTGTACTCGTCCATCTCCTTACGGGTCACACCGAAGCGAGTGGCGAGGCGGTCGCTCGACGAGCCCATGATCTCCTTGGTGTGGAAGTTCTGGATGGCAGGAGCCTCTGGGGCGAGGTCACTGAGCTTGAGGCCCTTCAGCAGCTTCAGGATGCCTGGCAGACCGGCCTTGCTGGCCTTGGCGAAGCCAATAAGGCGCTGACGCACTGGGCGCGAGAAGCGGATTGGCACGTCCGAGAACGTCTCCACACCACCGGCAAGCACAATGTCGGCCTTTCCGGCAAGAATCTTCTCAGCACCGGTGGAGATCGCCTGGCTCGACGAGATACAGGCCATCGTGACCGTGTGGGCTGGCACCTCCTTCGGGATGCCGGCACCCAGAGCAGCCTCACGGGCGATGTTGGACGTGCGCACCTCCTGGATGACCGTGCCACCGAGCACGTAGTCGACCTTCTTCGGGTCAAGAGCAGTCTTGACGAGCACGCCCTTGTAGGCATCACGCAGCATGTCGTACGCGAGCGCGTCCTTGTAAACTGTGCCCGACTTGGCGAACGGCAGACGCATGCCTTCGACGACCACGACGCGCTTCTCCTTGGCGACGGCGGCCTTGCTGAACGAGCGCGTCTGCGAGAGCAGCGAGTTACGGGCGTGGAGCATGGTGGAGGATGGAGCTGGGGTTGAGCTTGCGGTCCTCGACTGGAAATTGCAGAGTCACCTTCCGCCCCGCCGTTCCGTAGCTGCTCGCGTCCAGCTCCCGAGTCACGCACGGACCAAGATCGGAGAGGTGAAGTTTCACGTCTAAAAACCGGGCGAGATGACTGAAAAACCTCGCAGACTGAAATAGGACACTGCGACCTTTCGCGTTCTCGGGTGGTCGACATCAGCGTAAAACCTTCACATCGGTAAGGTTTAATGATAGAACCTCCACAACGGCAACTTCTGAAGGAACACGAGATGCCGACGTGACGAGGGGCAGAGGCACAGTGTGCCAGGAGCCACGCGTGTCACTCTTTCAGATTGAAGTGGCGAGCAACATGCGACGGAATGGCAGCGGCATAATCGCAGTGCGTCAACGCGGCCAGCATGCACGAGCGGATGCGGCAGTGCAAGATCAGTATGGTACAGTATGCGTGAGCAGCGGTGGCGTGCAAGCTGGAGAGGATTACCCTTGAAGTGTGAGAAGCGAAAGGTGATCACCTGGACGGATTGCGTTAACCGCGTCAGCGACTTGGCGCGAGCGAACACCAAGTGGCTTCTCGTCGGCAGCACATCGAATCCATCACGACACCTTCTTTGTTGGATTGTGCACGTTGTTGCCGTCGATTCACGATACCGTAGTGATTGAGTGAAGATGTTGTCGTCGACGAAGAAGTGAGAAGCGGCGCTTGTAAATCCTGCGATTATTACCGCAACCTGTCCGAGCATCAATGTTGACGAGGAGACCTGTAAATGAAGTAGTAGACCGTGTACCGTACTGTGCTGCTTTCGTAGCTTGAGTGGGGAGCGGTGACTGCATCAAGCTCTTCCGCTGCATGGACTTCAAGGCGAGCAAGTCTCTCGTAAGTCAAATCCAGGTGATTCAAATCCAAATTTTGAAAAGAGGGTGTGGATTCCCATTCGGAGAACCACCCCAAAGGGAAACATGAGTGAGCTGGCGACGCTGCGCAAGCTGCGCGCCTCCAACTCCAAGCTGATGAAGGGGAACCTGGCGCTGCTCATGTCTATACGCGAGGTAGACAGCGAGATGCAGCGGGAGTGGCTGCAGCTGCAGCAGTATTGCGAGCTGCTCGAGCAAAGAGGCATCGTGATCCCGCCGAGTTGTCTGGAACTCATGGGCAACAACGACGCGGACATTCAAAGTGACCACGACACCGCATCAGCGAAAGAATCCACTCGCGCGAACATGGATTACGAGGATCAAGGCTCACAGCTCCAAGCCACGAAACAGAACGTCGACATGCATTGTGAAGAGCAACTCCCACAAAATTCGAGACCATCATCGCGGCTTTCGGTGCGCAGTGTGCTAAACGACGATTCCAGCGAGGCAGAAGGTGACACCATTATGCGCAGCGGATCTGAACAAGGCTCAGCCGAGGACTCGTAGGCAGGTTCGTCGACGTGG
This sequence comes from Pythium apleroticum, assembly GCA_023337875.1. NCBI lineage: Eukaryota > Oomycota > Peronosporomycetes > Pythiales > Pythiaceae > Pythium > Pythium apleroticum. Next base: position 99,449 of record JAADXN010000001.1, on the reverse strand, counting down.
TCGAGGCGGCGTCCCCTTCATACGCTGGCAGCGAATTCTACCTCATGGGGTACAATATATTTAAACACAGTACATATCTGGATTTGTCCGAGGTTTTTCTGACTCCGTCGAGGTTTTATCTGGTGTTGGCCTGGTGAGCTCTTGGATGGCAATCGTTTGATCATCGGAAGCGAGCGCATCGACCCGACAATGCTGGCAGCTACGACGAAGCACGTGCGCGCGTGCCTGCGCAAGAACGATGGCGCCCAGGTGCTCACCCGTGCCTTTGGGTAAGTCTACTGTGCCATGGGATCGCGTTGCTGCGGTTTGCACGCCATCCAAATAGCCCGAATGCGAGCGCAAGGCAACTAACCAATTTGCTTTGTGTGCGCGTGTCTTACAGCCACCGCGTGAGCATGGTGCTCAAGGAGGACGTCAACAACCTCGGTTACCGTGGCGATGAAGTCAGCGTGAAGGCTGGGTTTGCCCGTAACTTCCTGTACCCACAGAAGCTCGCTGTGTACGCGACGCCGGAGAACCGCATCAAGTACAAGGTCGACCGCGAGTCGCAGGATGAGGCTGAAGTGGAGAAGGAGCGTGGCCTGAAGCAGGTCATCTCGCGTCTGGAGTCGGCCACTGTCTTTTTCAAGCGCCACACTGCCAGCAAGGCCGACCAGACGCTTCACACCAGCGTCACGTAAGTGGCGTGCGTTTATGGCTGCCTCCTTCCATGATTGTAAACTGACGCTGCGATCCCTGTTTTTGATGCAACTTCAGTGCTCAGGAGATCTCTGACATGCTCGACAAGCAGTACGGCATCATCGTCGGCGTTGCCCGCATCGATCTGCCAACGCCAATCAAGGTATGCTTCCCAGTAACACTGGCTCGTGGAGCGTACCGTTCTCATGGCTCTATCACTGTTCATTTCGTGTAGACGCTTGGCACGCACACGGTGAAGGTCCGCGTGGACGACGAAGTCGCGAAGGAGGTGGCTGCCGCTGAGGCTGCTGAAGGTGAGGAGGTCGAGCCGGTGGACTTCTCCAAGAAGCAGTTCGTCAAGGTGAGCGTGCAGGTCATCCGACGATAAATGCCCGCGACCGTAGCCATCGGCGTGGTGCAGCTTCGCTCTCGCTGTTGTCCTTCCCGCCCTAGAAGAAGCCGTAGAGACTGGATTGGACCTGGCGAAAGACCCACGAAACCAATGTATCATGCTAAATAGATACCCGCACAAACACCTCAATGGCCCCGTCTGTATCATCACCTCACATTCGAGCACCACCGTTGAGATCATCGGTCGTGGGGCCCACGCGCATTCTTTTTCTGGCATGCAGAACCTGCAGCCTTGCATGCGTCTCCACCGCAGGATCACTTTCCCTCGTAAAGCTGCGATGTCAGTCGCGCGAGGTGCGCTTTTTGGCGGGAGTGGACGTTGATGTGCACCACACGACTCCTAGTTCAACACCACCAGCTTGCGCTCAAACACGGAGCTTGTCATTCGACAAGTTGCCGTCGATCACGAAGAGCTACTCGACTCCAGACTCTATCAACAATGGCCGCTGCGACGCTGCGCAAGTCCACGGTGGCATTGAAGAAGAAGGCGACGGCGACGAAGAAGGCCGTGGCCACGAAGACCCAGCACGTCGAGTGGCGCGGCCGCCGCATCACAGCGTTTGGTGAGGAAGTCCTCGGACGGACAGACACTTGGGTGGAGTCTCTGACGGGATTGTTCATCGTCGAATGAGTTTTCAGAGAAGAGCGTTTACGAGCTCATCTCGACGGTGAGTGTGCTGGAGTTTGAGTTTGTCGTTCACTGCCAGATTGGATTCACACTCACGAGCACTGTGAGTAGATTCCAGAGGGCAAAGTGAGCACGTACGGAGCGATCGCCACTGCACTCAAGTCGGGACCACGCCCTGTAGGCCAGGCGCTCCGAGTACGTTCATGTACAGGGATTGCTTAAACGCATCGTTGGATTGACTGGCTTGTGGGTTGAATGGGAGTAGAAGAATCCTTTCGCGCCGCAGGTGCCTTGCCACCGAGTTGTCGCTGGCGGGCTGGAAATCGGTGGCTTCAAAGGTGACTCTATGACTATCCTGATGACGGTTGCGGTTGTTTTACTTACGGTAGGGACTGGTGGGTTGCTGCAGGATCTCACGGCGAAGACTCTCCTCACATTTGCGAGAAGCGCGAGCTGCTTGGCAAGGAGGGTGTAAAATTCACCGAGGATCTCAAGGTACAATGCGCATTCTCGTATTAAAGTTTACCATTGATGAACGAAGCTCTCACGTTTGTGGTGTGTACAGGTGGATCCATCGTGCGTCCACGAGTTCATGTAACAGGGCAATGCAGCCCAAGTTGTCAAAAGTTGCACGCCACAGAGAGCTAATGTATTCGGAATATGTAAAACCGCTATCCACCGGTACTGCTGGCGTGGTGCTATCGACATTACAAGCGATCGGTAGGCTGCAGATACCGCCACTGTCCAACAGGCAGTGCACCCAGCTTGATGCCACCAATACGCACTCGCTTGAGCGCGACGACATCGATGCCCACGTGTTCGCACATGCGACGAATGTGTCGGTTCTTGCCTTCGGTCAAGATGAAGCGCAACTGATTCTCGTTCAGGATCTCGACGCTCTTGGCCTTGTACGTGATGCCGTCGGTCTCGCTAGTCACCCCCGACCGCAGCGTGCGGAGCTTGCGCTGCACGCTGTCCGAGGTCTCATCCAGTTTGATGTTAACACGCACGAGGTACTCCTTCTCCACACCGCCGTTTGGGTCGAGAATCGCTTTGGCAAGCGTACCGTCTTGTGTGAAGAGGAGAAGCCCCGTGGAGTTGACGTCCAGCCGTCCGCATACCGCCATCTTGGGCAACTGGATCGGCTCCACACGCTCACCTCGAGGTCGCGATTTGTTCAGTTCCTTGCACTCGTTCTCCGTCGTGAGCAGCTTGATGGCTGGTACGAGCGCGTCTTCCGGTTGAGATGAGACGTATCCCAGCGGCTTGTTCAGCAGCACTGTCACCTTCTTGCGTTGGTGGCGTTGCGCTGGGAAGTCCAGCCGCACATCGGCATCTTCGGACACGAAGAGCCACTCTGCCTTGACCTTCTGACCATCCACGAGCACGGCGCCGCTTTGGATGTACGCCTCGGCTTCGCGGCGAGAGCACAGACCTTTCTGGGCCATGAGCTTCGCAAGTCGAACCTTGCCTTCTCCTCTCTGTTGGCCCTGTCCACCAGGAGCTTCACTATCATAGCCGACGCTAACGATCCGCGAGTGATGAAGCCATCGAGCAGTCTGTACGCCATGCGCGGGTGTGGTGCGACGCAGCGCCGATAGTCGCGCGTGAAGGAGCAGCATCTTCCCTTCTGGTCTGGTGAGCTGTTGAAAATGAGGAGCTCCGTCCACCAGTTGAGCCAATCAGCTTGGGATCAGAAATGTAGCCATCTATGCGGTAAAGTACGAAAACAAAACCAACAATGAGATGATGGAAGCTTGTCTGCACAGAGCCCCACTTGAAAAGATTGCGTGACGACCATGAGTATTTCTGGCTCAGTTCGGTCGAAGTATGTCAGGCAGATGTGTGCTTCCGCGGGGACACTCGACGTTGCTACCGCAGAAGACATCTTCGGGTAGGCTCCAGGCGGCTTGGCGAGCCAGCCCCACTTCAACACCGTCAGTCGGTGCGTCATGACCCACGAGGAGAGCAGCCGCCCTGCGAATGCCTCGGATGCGCTACCTACATCTCCGTCGAACGCTGTCGCTGAATCGCGTCACGTGACGTTCAACTTACAAGTTCTCGTCCACGGTTGCTCCAACATCCCCCACCAGACCAACTCGCGCGTGTACTGCAAGTGGAAGTTGCCGGGTTCTCTTTCCGTAGGCACAGGCCACGCGGGCGTCCTTCCACCGTCAGAAACCACAACGTCACACCTCGTAGTGTGGGACGCGTCCATCGAGTTGCCACGATGCGTGCTCAAAGTAGACGCCGCGACGAAGCTGCTCAAGTCCGCGGTGCTCCGCCTGTCCGTCCGGCAAGAGAGTCATCTAACCCTAAAAGGATTCACGCGACTCGGGGTCGTGCAGATCGATCTAGCAGATTTTGCCGGGCAGACGACTGTCGACCGCACGTATCTTCTGGGGAAATCACGCTTGAACTCGACTCTAAGCGTACGATATCACCCGCTTTTGCGTGGAAGTTGCCTCACATACTCACTGTCGTTGTTTCCCCACGCGTAGGTGACTGTGTCTGCGAAGCAAGTTGGGGGTGACGTCATGTTTCGACGGCGAACGTCTTCCGCAACAGCCTGCTCAGTGGATGAAGACACCCCGCAAGGTGCGTGGATGTTGTAATGGGCACGCATGCGTCTGCTGAGTAGGAGGTCGTTCTTGAATCTGCAGGTTCTCGCCTCTCTCGGAGGATGAAAATGCCATCGGGGGCAGCAGCGACCACGACTCTTGGCGCCATCCAATCTGCGTCTTCACTCGCACTATCATCACCACCACCATCATCATCACCAATAGCGTCGCCGCACACAATCTACCAAGTCGTCGGGGATGTATTACGCATCTCGGAAGAAAACCGCTTGAGTCGCAACTCCTCTCATCTCGACGCCCTGCAGCAGTGACGCACGGATATGAATCGATCTATTCCATCAGCTCGTCGTCCGCGTAGTCAGCTAGCCCGTTGCTTGGCCCGTCGCCGAGAAGATCGAGGTTTCCTGTGAGTGATGCAAATGAACGCGAGGCATCCTGCTGCTCTCGAGACGTTTGACTGTGGTTCTTTGTGAAGCTCCCCTTGCCGCCTTCAAGTAGGATCGCTTCAGAGAGACTGCGGGCAGCGAGCACTTGCACGCGTTTCTTCAGCTTGCTGTTCGCGGGGTTCTTCTGAAAATCGTGACGGTCGAACGCGCGATCAATGGACTGAATGAACGCCATGATAGTGAAGAGCTGCTCCGACGAGAACACGACTGGAGTTTCCGTGAGAAGGGCTTCGACGTGGCCCAACAGCACTACCCGCAATCTCCGAGGTGCGACAGGCGACGCCATCAGTTCCTGGAGACGCGAAGCCGCCTGCTTGGAAACGAAGTGAGCTTGGGTCTTGATCTGGTCATGCTCTTCCGTGCCCACTGGGAAAGCCTCTTTCAGCTGCATCTTCAGTGCGAGGCGATCTTCCAGCACCAGGTTCAGCTCGCGGTACGTCACCAACCACTTGAGCGTCTTCGTGCGCGCCAGTGCTGCGTGCGTCTCCAGGAACTCGACCGCTTCATACAGCGGTGTCAGCGTGCCCGTGTGCTCGCACTCGTTCAGGATCAGCTCGCTGATGTTGTCGGTCTCGTCCAGGTGGTTCCCACGCAAAGCCCACTGGAGGGCGGCAGCGAACTCCTTGTCTCGCTTGCAATCCAGCACCCGACGCAGCGAGATCTGGCGTTGCGTCTTCTGCATTCCCTTCTTCCCGTGGCAGTAGTTCGAAAGACGCTCGGCCTTGGCGTCCGAGGTGATCGTCTCCTTCGCAATCGCAGCGTCTCGAGCCATCAAACCGTAGATGGGGCATCGTTCCGCGTAGCTCGTCGTGAACTGCCACGTACCTCGACACAATCCGATTTCCATCGTGTACTGAAGGGTCAAGTACTCCAGCAATGAGCAGCCGTACTGTTCCACAACCTCTTCGCCTGCGATGACGTTGGTCTTGGCCAGCAGATCCGTGAGATGCGCCGACATCCAGTGGAAGCCTAGTGCGTGGATGTCCTGTACAGCGGTTTGCACGTCGTACTCAAGAATCGCCAGCACGATACAGTCGAAGTTATTCATCGTGTCCTTGGTGTTTTCGCCGTGGAAGGCCTTGAAGCAGTTGGCCATGAGAAACTCGAAGCGGTTCGCGATAGCCTTGGGCTCTTCCAGGAACAGTCGCGCCATCATAAGCTCGAACCACGTCGAGCTCAGCTGACTGAGCGTGTCCGTGTCGGCAGTCATAACCTCCAGAAGCTTCTTGAACTCAGGATGACCACGCACGAAGGCGTCAGTGTTCAGCTGATACTGGCACGCGTCGCGCCAGTTCTGCCACTCAATCTGCTGGTGGTGCTGGCTGCCTGGCATGCATAGAAGAAGACGCTGAATGGACTGGAAACTCTCACGCGCCGACGCCGCCGCCGTAGAATCGCGCGTGAACACCGACCGGAATTGCGAATGGTGCGACAACACCGTCCACGCCTGAGCACCACAACCAGTTGCCACGAGCGAGTACACGGTCGGCCAGAACGACGCGTCATCTTCAGCCTTCTGGGCAGCAGTGAGCGTCCGCAAACGCTGCGTCTCCGCGTCGAGTTCCTCCATTTTCGCGCTGCCGTAGTGCTCCTGGAGCCACGAAGCCAGGTCGTAAGCGAGCTGCTTGTCGTCACGCGCGCGTCGTTGCAGGAAGAGCAGCTCGCACAAGTGCCACAACGCCAGCGAGATCTTCAGCAGGTCCAGCAGCTCGTCGTCGGCGTCGCGGTTGCGGTCTTCCAGTGCGAAAATGCACGTCTTGAGGGCCTCCCGGTACTCTCGGCTCGCACGCACGACCTCTTCGGGCACGAGCTCCCGCCCCAGACGCGCCTTGTCTTCATGGAGACGCTGAAGACGCATGGACACATCGAACGACGCAGCAACGAGCGTTCGTAGCTCCTTCCTCATTGCGATTCCGGACTGGCCACTAGCCGATGCACCACTCGGCGCCTTCCAGTTTGCGGCGCCGATACCCCACGCCAACGCGTCCAAAGCCGCCCCATCGGAAGCCAAGGCGATAGGGAGTTGGCTTGTCGTCTTGAGGATCTCCAACGCACTCTGTGGCGCGAAATTAGCGGCACCAAACACCGACGACCACGCCATTTTCACCGCCGGTCGATCTGCACAGACACTTCTGACTGGGAAAATGGCCCCCACAGGCGCCACCAAGCGTCGAACCCCCGCCAACTCTGATCCCAATGTCTGAGAAAAGCTGATTCATTGCTGAGAATTGCAGACCTACCACTTCATGGAAATATGTTGGTCAACATACCGTGATATGATAACTGACTCTTGTTGCGCGAAACGACGCGGGATCGAAGAGCTCAATTGGCGACCACACCGATCAGTCCGCACATACGTGGAGACTCCTCGCAGCTACCCCAGGCGTTTTGGGGGAGATGCCAAAGAACATCGTGAAGCGCGCCGCTGAGTTCTGTGCGCTGCCCAAGTTTGAGCGCGTCTTCGACGACTTCGCCAGGTGCGTTGGTGTGTACTCCTTATCCTCTATGAGCGCGGGAGCATTTCATGACGACTGCTGCGGCTGGAATTACAGAGACAACGCAGATGCATTTCTAGATGCCGTCGAGGCCAAAGGCGGCGAGGTCGAGCACAAGCACGAGTGCGTAATCACCAAGCCTACCTAACGGCCATGGTATGTTGATCATGGCTCGTTGCTGCGTTCAGATACAAGGAACTCCACGACAAGTACCTCCAGTTGTTTGAAGCTGAGCTTTCGGGTGAGCAGTGCCTTGCTCGAGCTGAAATGCAGAAAACTGCAACCTGATAACTGTGTCTTCTGTGGTTACTTTGCAGACTTTGTGGAGTCCGAAGGCTCTACGATCGAAGAGTTCTTCAGCGAGTGCAGAGAGATCTTTGAAGGCCAGTACACGGCGCTGTTTGAAGAGCACCAGTACGCGTGGTTTGTCGAGCACCTGCTCGCCTGCATGGACTACAAGCACTTCTACGGACTCATGGTAAACGAGGCGAGGCGCCAGAGCCGCAAGTGATTCTGTGCGTAAATACCGATGGATGCAGATGATGAAACCTCCATTTTCATGATTTCCTCTGTCACTACCTCAAACCCCCATCTCAATTTAGTGACACTGCAACTGCCACCAAACTCACGTCACGATCCGGCCGCTACGGAGATCATGGTGGACGTGCGCGCCTTCGTGTGGGGCTCAGGTCGGTGATGGCGTGTACCCCAACGGCCGATTGCGAAGAACAGAAAGATTAACTGCACTTCTTCGATTTGTACGCATCTGCGTTCTCTGTTGATGGCGGATCAGGCGGCGCAGGGCAGCTCGGACTGGGCAATTCCGACGACTTCGCCGTTCCGCAGCCGCTGCCCATCCACGCTAATGAGGTGAGAATCCCTATTCATGAGGGCAGCTACCACACCCATGCCTTTGACTGCGACGGAATGTTCAGATTGTTGCTCGGAGTATCGTGACGGGCGGATGCCACAGTGCTGGTAAGTTAGAGTCGAGTCCGTTTTGCACAATGGCAGCCCCCCTCTGATGCGAGTGTATGCAACAGCGCTCGATGTATCCGGTGCTTTGTATCTATGGGGCGACAATGAGAAGCTCCAACTTGGGAGACCGCGTGACTTTCCGAATGTGCCGGCTCCAGAGCGTCTATCACTGCCATCCACAGGGACTGAGGTCAGGCAGTCTACGCCATTTGCGTTTGGGAAGCGAGAACACGACTGACGGTATTATGCGAGGCGTCTGACATAGACAAGCAAAGTCTGTATCGTAGTGTGCGGTTGGTCGCATACAGTCGCCGTTACGACTGCTATCGGCAGTGGAGAGAACCGAGTCAATCAAGTGTTGTCGTGGGGCTCTCACGACCACCACGAGCTAGGGCGAGAGGTCACCACAGCCTTTCCTGCGAGTGTCCCTCACCCGTTGTCATTTCCGGTGCTTCTAACAGGCCATCGCGTCATTAGCGTTGCTTGCGGCTGGAAACACTCTCTTCTGGTGCTCGATGACAGCTCCGTCTTCTCGTGGGGTTCAGGGCGACATGGCGAACTCGGTCTCGGCCGGGGAAACCTCACAGCGCTGACTCCAGTGCACGTCGCCGCGCTCGATGGCTGCTCCGTCGACAAAGTGTATTGCGGTTGGCAGCATTCTACCTTCCATAGCTCGTCTTCAGGTGCCGTTTACGCGTGTGGAAACAATCGCCACGGCCAGCTCGGCGTCCCGAAGACCAACGAGCCTTCACGGTTCAAGCCAGCTCAAGTGATGATGGCGAGTGGCTCAAGTGAGTCGCTCCAGGCGTCTGAGGTCGCTGTCGGATGGCATTTTACACTGGCACTGGGGGAAGACGGTGGATTATATTCCTGGGGGAAGGGGGCCCACGGACAGCTCGGTCACGGCTCATTCGAGAACGCGGAGACGCCTACTCGTGTGGAGTTTGACAAGATGATCTCAACGATAGCGTGCGGGAGCGAGCACTCCATGGTCGTGACGCCAAGCGGTGAGCTCTACACGAGCGGCTGGGGTGAACACGGCAACCTGGGTACGTGCAATGACGGCAGCGCCATATTCAACATGGCTGAAGAAGTGGCTGATGTCATGAATGTTGCGGGCAGGCCACGGGGACACAGAAAACAAAAGTACGCTGACACAGGTCGCGTTCTTTTCACACCAGAACCTACACGTCGAGTCAGTGGTAGCCGGAGGCGCCGTCTCTATTGCGCTCGTGCGGAGCCGAGCGTTGCGAATCAAGTATACAATGCTGCTCTAGAGCTTCTTTATCAACTGCTTGATCTGGGCCTTTTGCTGGTCGATGCGCTTGATCTCAACGTCGATCTCGTCGATGGACCGGAAACTCGACGGGTCCTTGCGCTCTTCACGGGCACGGACCTGACGCTCGCGCAGCTGCGTCAACTGGCGCTGGTAGTCGGCCTTGCTCGTGGGACGAGCGGTGTTCTGGGCTCCGAAGAACGGAAGTGGCGTGGGTGGCGGCTTGGACGCAAACATGGACGAGGATGGCGCCGACTCCAAATCGAAGTTCTCATCGGAGGCAGGTGCGGGCTTTCCTTCCTTCTTGATCGGTGCAGCATCAGCAGCTGGCGAGTCTTGGGGCTCAGCCACCTCTGACTTTGGCTGGTCGGCCATGATCACAAACTCGTTGGTTTCCACACGGCCGAGCTTCGCGTCCACCTTCTTCTGGATCTTGTCCACCAAATATTTCTCTATCTCACCCATACAAAAGCCACGTCAGCTCTCTACTCGTAACTCCAACCCTCACTCGGCGAGTAAACTCACCGTCTTTGCCGGCAAAATACGTGAACGCGCCGTTCGCGAGCACGATGGCGAAGATGCCCCAGTAGATCTTCATGGCGTACGACACCGGCTGCTTGCTGCGATCGCCCCAGTCCGAGCCCATCAGGCGCGTGATGGTCGTGTCCATTTCCATCTCCGTCGCGTGGGCGTGCGTGCCGCGGCGAATGCGCACAGTGCCCGGGGTGGTCGTTCGCACGGACGACACAGAGTTCTGTGATGCGGTCGCAGTCTCCGCCTGAGCGGCTTCCTTGGTGCTACCGGTGCCAGTAGAGCTAGTACCAGTCGTGGAGGAGTTGCTGCTGTTCCATCGTCGTGCAGCGCTACGCGCAGCCGCATGGCGCTGCGTCACCTGGAGCCGCTGGAGGAAGAGCTTCATCTCGCCACTCACTCGTCTCGTTTGTCAAGCGTCCACTCCAGGCGATTCTCAAAGTTTGACTATCGATTTCGAGAGGTGCAAGTTCCGGGCGCGAAACCTCCCAGAACGTATACTCAAAAGTTAGGAAATGGAATTCCACAAAACCTCAATCCAGATCCCACACCGGAAGAGCGACAACATCGGATCCGGAATGGCGGCGGCGGATGAGGAGCTGCTGCAGCTGCTGCGCGCCGTCAAAGCGCACCACCAGAACCCAAACGACGGCAGCGAGGACGACGATGACGTGCTGGGCCACGACTACGCCGACGCGTTCGATGAGGACGCGATCCTGCTGTGCCTGAGCGCCCTCCAGGCGGCAGCCGACGCCCGCGAGTGGCGCGCGTCCGCCCACCTCACGGCGCTTACGACGGAGCTCGTGGACTGGGAGATTGGTGCTCTGGACATCACCCGCAAAACCAAGACGAAGCTGCAGATTGCGCGCTGGGCCTTCATCACGCGCGCCATTGAGACGGAAGTCGTTGACGACGCGAGTGGCTTCCGGGATCTTCTCGTGAGCCGCATGACCAGCGAGCGCTTCGCCGCACTGGATGTGCAGTATGAAGTCGTGCAATGCCTCATGCTGGCGGTGCAACGTGGCGTTTTGGGGCTCTCGGACGTTGTCTTGGAGCTCGTGAAGCAGTTTTACGCCACGCTGAGCCGCGTGGCGGTGCGGGAGCTGCTCGTTCAGACACTTGTGGCGTTGGTGAAAACCAAAGACGACGTGAAGCAGTTGATTGGCGTCGGGTTATTGCGTGCCGTCGTGCAAGTCGCTCTAACGGAGGAACGGTCTGCGCAGGCAAAAGGACTGGATGAAGACGACGAAGACGATGCCCAAGAGCTCGACACGCTGGCCCGACTTGTGGAGAACGCCGTGAGGCTTTTGCGCCACGTTGCGTCCCTCGTCTGCCTTAAGGGCGACGAAAACCCTGCACTCCCGATCGACTCGGACGTCGCTCGCCTGTGTGACGCGGTCGTACAGCTCCTACTCAGTCGCGTCTCGGCCGTGTTTGATGCTGCAGTTCGACTCTTGCAGATGCTGGTCGAGTCCCCGTCGGCTCTTGCCGTTCTGCCTTCGATCCCCGACTTGCGTGGAGCTCTTGAGAAGGCAAAAACGTTGGCGACCAAGCCAGAAGCCAGACCGACGGTGCAGGACCCATTCGTTCGCTCGTCGTGTGACCAGCTCTACGCGCTGCTCATCCCTCAGATCCAAGCCTACGAGACGCGGCACGGAAGCCTGGTCGGACTCTTCCCTAAAGCAACTTCGGAGCAAGAAATCTCATCAGAGAAAGCGCTGGAAGCAGCACTAGAGTGTAAGTCGCGTGGCAACAGCTTCTATCAGCGCGGCAACTTCGCGACGGCACGACTGTTCTACCGACGAGCGATCGCGATCGTCCGAGCCGCCGAATTCCAAGCCGAGCAGAAGCTGGCGTCGCTCACTCTTGACGACGTCCGCAAGCGCTGCTCGATTGGTGCGTCCGTGCAGGTCGTCCAGGGTCGCAACGGATCGCTGCGCAGTGCCATGGTCTCAGACGTGGAGGGCGACATGGTCGAAGTGCTGTACGACGACGGCGACGAAGAGGAAGAGCTCGTGTCGCTGACTCGCATTCGCCTTCGCATGGACACGAGCCAGCTCGAGCAGTTCAAGACCGTGACTGTCGACTGCTCCATGAACATGGGCAAGGCGTTTACGATGCTGTTCGACTACGAGAGCGCAGTCGAATGCTTCACACACGTGCTGTCCATCCAGTCGCAGTACATTGCGGCGTTGTACCATCGCGGTGTGGCGCATCTCGTGCTCCACGACCTGAAACAGGCACAGCAGGATCTGTGGCAAGCCAACCAGCTCTGCAGCAAGTGGAAGACGCTCGGGAATCCGGTCGAAGCCAAGAAGAAGAAGACGCTGCACTCCCAAATCGTCGCTGCGTACAAGAAACTGCAGACGCTTCACGCCAGCAAAAAGAAAGTGGACAAGAAACTCGTGAAGCAAATGCTGAACTACATTTCCACAATCCCAGGGCTGCAGGATGGCGACCAAGACGATGAAGAGTAAAAAGTGAAATAGATACACACAGTTCCGTTCACGGGCTTACAAGGAGCCTACACGGATACCTCTCTGAGCGCTGTCGACCGCGTAGGCTTCCAGCAGAAGCTTCTGCGTGGCTGGGTGCTCGATAAAGCTTTGCATCTCTTCGATCGTCTTCTCGACTTGGCCGTCGCGGCTGTTGCGCTGGGCCAGATTCTCAGCAACTTGCTGGTAGCGGTTCGTGATCTCAAGCATCTGAACGAATTAAAACATCAATTCCCCCTGTTGACAGACACAATGAGACACATAACTCGTAGCTCACCTTGGCTCGAGACGGGTAATGGAAAAACTCCGACTTCAGGCGGTCGATTTCACGGAACGCCGGGTCGCGGCCAGCGTGGGCGTCGGCTTCGTCGTCGTCGCCTTTGAAGAAGCGCGACACGGTGCTGCCCCATCGGGACAGCTTGCCGACGATCTTGCTCGACACTTCCTTGGCCTTTTCTGTGTGGTCTGGAGACAGGAACGACATCAACTGCGACAACGCGCCTTCGTCTTGCCCAGAGACGTGGGGGCGCGCATGGCCGTTGCCGCGACCAGCGTCGTCTTCTCTGGCGCGTTTGGAGCCTACGGCAGCGATCATGCGCTGGATATCAGCGACGATCGCCTCCGTCTGAGGCGTCAGCAGCGTGCGGCAGTGCATGTGTTGGCTCTTGAAGAAGAAGGTGATGGACTTGCCGCGCTGCGGCGTGATACGCGCGATGTCTTTGAGTGGGAACAGGTCGCTCACGTACATGTGGTCGTCCTCCGGAGGGGCCTGGCCCGCTCGCTGAGCGGCTGCAGCTGCAGCCTTGGAGCTTGCGGTGGCAGGTGGCGGCGGCACGAGCAGCACAATGTTGCCCGACTGCAGCAGCATCGGTACGGGTCGCAGCGTGCCAGAGCGCGAGTCGACCTCGTGGCAGTGGTAGATCGCACCGTAGATGTCGCGCTTGCGCATGCGGAGCCGCTTGCCTGGTTTGCTGCTAGCGCCTGCACCAGCTCCATGGGCGCCGCTTCCGTACGGCCCACCAGCGACTGCATCGCTTGCTGGTGTAGCGGTTGGCTGGGGGTCATTCTGTCACGTACGAGTGTGATTAGTATCCAATTGCACTTGAAGCTGCCATTCCACATTAGGCTGGCTTAGCCTCACCATTTGCACTGCTGCGACGACGTCCTGCAAGATCATGACGAGCGTATTCGACGGACTCCAGTGCGTCAGCGTGGGTAGCTCCAGCAGCGTCTCACCAGTCGAGGCCGATGGCCTGCAGATCTCACGCGGCAGATACGGCGCGCCTTGGTACACGCTCACCATGGGTGCACAAAATGGAAACTGGGGCTCGCCCTTGGCGCTGCGCTCAGTGTCGAAGCGCATCGTGACCTCTATCGCCGTCAGAGGGATCATGCGCAACGCGCTGGAGCCCTCGCGGAAGGGCACGTACAGGTGGAAGCGCGCGATCGCGAGCCCGTCGTCCTCGTCAACGAAGAGCTCATAGAGCGTCGCGCCGGGACAGGCGCCGCCGTCCAGCTGCGCGCACTTGTCGAACTCGCGGAAGACGCGGCTACGCCAAATGCCGAACTGGCGCTGGTTCGACTGCATTTCTCTCCGTGGCTCGGTGCGCGTGTACGCGTAGGCGTCGTGGTCTCCTCGGTGAAGAGCCTCCTCTTGGTCTTCGTGTGTGTCGGATCGTGACGCGATGCCTATGATGCTTCTCGAATTGGTGACATCTGCAACCCGAATCTGTCCAGGTGAAGATATCGGTGTGATACCGGTCTGATACCGGTAGGGTGACCTGCATGGAAATGCATGGAAATGCATGGAAATGCTGGAGGTGATGGCGAGACGATGGTGTTGGGCCATGGCTGCATTGGTGTCGAATATTAGGTCGCTCTGGTGGTTAGCATTTCCTTTGGAATGAAGAGGTGAATGGATGCGTGAGCGTGAAAGTGTCAGTGCGATCGCGCTTTCCATCGCAAAGAACATCACAAGAAACGACGGGGAGCAAGCAGAAAGAGGCCAAACACTGTCTTCTAATTACTCCATGCCCTTGAAGAGCGTGGTCTTGTCCTTTCGCAGGTGCTGGAGCTCGTCCACGATCGACGCCAGGATCTCGTCCTTGTCGTCCATCGAGATGCGGCCGTTGTTCATCAGCGACAGCTTCATGATCTCCAGCGCCTCCTTGTTCGGGTTCTCCTCGTCAATGGTAACGCTCATCTCCGGCAGATCGATCTCGTTCAGCGGCTTGTGCTCGATGCGGCGGTAGAACTCCTTCAGGATCAGCTCCATCTTGTCGTCCGATGGCGGCTCGCTTGTGACGTTGATCAGGTCCGTGAACATGTCCGTACCGGAGGTCATGGGCCACGACTTGTCAGCCATGAGCTCCTCGCGCTCTTCCCACTCGAACTCGTCCATGTCATCGCCCAGCAGGTCTGGGTTGAACTCGCGGTAGCCTGGCTTGCCGTGCTCTTCCTGGTAGAGCTTGTACGGGTCGTACAGGTCGTCGTCGCCCTTGCCCTTGCGCGGGCCCGACGTCGTCTTGCAGCGCACCAGCGCCGACTGCACGGCCACCTGGGATGCCGCTGGCTTCACACTCTGGCGCACGAGCGCCGCACGCGCACGCAGCGCCGTTCGCAACACCGCCGCCGACATGATCACGATGGTTCCTACCCTTGCTTCCGGTCGTGTGGAACTGGTCGCCCCAGCCATGGAACTCTTTGGCCACACAATGGAGGGTCCTATATTAGGTGTACCACGTAATCCTTATACTATGTGCACCACACCATTTGCGTCAGGTCAGCGAAACGGCACATGGCTACACTTCTGCATCGGCACTGCATGCAGAGTGACCTGGAGTGATGTGGAGCAGCGACTTCAATGGCCGCCACAGCGTCTTCGATCCTCAGCAGCGACTGCTCTTCCCCGTGAGGGATGGCTCGGAAAGGACGAAGAAAAACCTGCTCCGTGCGCTTCAGTTTGGCACGTGCACAGGCGTGGCGCTGCTTGCCGGCGAGGACAAGCGCTCGCTGCAGCTCGTGAAGCAAACGCTGCAATCGGTCTACGGCAAGAACACTCAGCTCCACCGCTCCAACTTTGTGCTTCTGTGTACGATGAGCCCTGCGTGGCCGATCGAGACAGCACAGGATCGCGTGACAGCACAGGATCGCGTTCGCGACGTGCACGGGTACCTGGGTATCGACAAGCTCGACGTGCTTCTGCTACCACGGCCTGCGGCTCTCTCAACAGACATATCGACGTCTCAACGGAAGAGCATGGTCTTGAAGTACTGGGACATGATGTGCGAGATCAAGCGGCGTGAGCTGGTGCGGGAGATCGGGCTCAGCGACTTCAAGATCCAAGAGATGGAGTTCATCTTCACGGCGTCGCCACATCAGCCGCCGACAGTTCTGTCACTGGAGGTAGGGCTTCCGAACTCGGCTTCGCTGCCAATGCGAACGATGCTGGGGTTTGCCCACGGCCGCCAAATGGACGTCGTTGTGCGGTTTGCTTACAAGGCGCTGGACTCGAACGCCAGTCAATTGGTGCCGTGGCGACAGGCAGCACAGACCATAGCTGCTCGCCAGAGCAGCTCCGAGTTCGACGTCGCTGCCGTCCACGAGGCTGAAGTCGATCCGTATCACTTGGAGAAGCGCGATATGAAGGAAACCACGACGCTACAAACACCCACAGAGATCATTTTGCGGTATCTGATCCAGAAAGGAATCGTCGTGATCCCTCTGTCAGACAGCGAAGAGGATGGCAATGATTTCACGGACGAAGAGACTCACGAGATCTTCTACAATATGGTCCATCCATTCAGTAGCTTACCAGCACAGCGCTCGCCACAAGTCCAGTACTCGCGCATCCTCACGAAGGAAGATCTTCATCTCATCGACGCCGCACTGCCGCTCACCGTCTCGATCCCAGAGTCTTAATACCCACGAGCCCGCTCATTTCTTGGCTGCGTCCACCGTCTTTGCTGAGTGCTTCTCCTTTCGTAACTGCTCTCTTGTCTTGATTTCTTGGCGGAAGTAGGAGGCCATGAACTGGTTGCTGTGCAAGAAGCTGCGGAAGGCCTCGCCTCCGATCTCGATCACAGTTGTCGGCTTTGTGCACCGCACACTGTAGTGCCGTGTGTGGATTGTACAGTTGCTCGTCTGCCCGGAAACGCCGAGTGGGAAATAATCGCCAGTCTTGAGTTCTTCCACGACGATCTCGTCGTGTTGCCGCAGCACTTCCACCTCGCCATCCAAAATGATGAAGAATGAGTCGTGCTCGTCGCCTTCGTGGTACACGAACTCGCCCGCAGCCAGCGTTTTCTTCGCGATCGCCCCCTTCGTGGCCTCCACGCACTTGATCAGCTGCTCCTGCGTGTGCAAGCGGGCTCGAGACTCGACCTTGTCGTTGATTGTCGTGTACACATCACTGACGTTGAGGAAGTCGTCTGCAACGAGCTGCAGAACCTTGCACGGCACTCCCGGTTCGCCGTTGGAAGAGGTTGTCGCACAACGATACGTCGCGATACGAGGGTGCAGCAGCCCGTCGGGCCGCAGGAGCTCGATTTCGCCGAAGAAGCTTCCCTTTTGAAGACGCTGGAGCGTCACGTCAGCCTCGTCAGGTTGGGATTGGATGGGTTTCGTCGTCTTTGCGGGTTTCTTCCCCCCGGGTTCCTTGGCCTGACCTCCGAGAGTGACTTTCACGGGCTTGATTGGGGAAGGGAGAGGCGGCTTCTCCGTCGGTCTCTTGATTGGGTTCTTGCACGAGACCTCGACTTCACCATCCAGAAGCAAAAAGACGTGGTGGCCGGTTTGGCCCTGTCGGATGATCGCCTCGCCCGGATCGTAACTTGCTGATCGAAGCGTCGAGATCGCCAGCTTCACATCGTCATACCCGATCGAGTTGATCGACAGCGGCTTCTGCTCGGGGTCACCCGTCGCACCGACGAGCATCTCATTCAGCTCCGTCTCGGTCAGTGGCCGACCGAGTTTCTTGCTCACTCGTGCGAGGTCGCCCTTGGTGATAAATCCCTTCTTCTCCCGGTCGAAAATGTCGAGTGTCGACAGCAGTGCGTCTGCCTTCTTGCTCAGCGCGTGCGCACTGGAGCTGATGCCCATCGTGATGGCGTTCGCCTCCGACGGAGCTGTTTCACCGGATGGTTCTTCAGCCTCATTCAGTCCGTCGAGCAGCAGCACTCCAAGAATGCTCGCACGCAGACGCCGCCGTCCTCGCTGGAATCGCTCGAGTAGTTCGGCAGAATTGCGGATCGGTTCTTGACTGAGCTGGGCATTCTTTGCGAGCCACGGGTGCTTCATGGCTTCAGCGGACGTCAGCCGCTTCTCCGGATCCGGTTCCAACAGCTTCTCGATCAGATCCCGCGCAGGCGGCGAGATGGACTGCCACGCCCGCGTCTGTCGACTGAACTTCCCCTTCACTATGCGGTGGCGAATCTCGTCGTCAGTAAGGTTGTTGTACGGGTCAAACGGGTGCGAGCCACAGAGCAGAATGTACAGCACGACTCCAAGCGCGAACATGTCCGCATGCGGGCCGAGGCGGTAGCTGTCACGTGAGCTTCTCGACACTTCGTCCTTGCAATTGGACGCAGCAGACGCCACAGCGTCTTGGCTGCATCGCAATGTCTCTGGAGCTGCATACGCGACGGTGCCTGTGAGCTGGGCGTCGGCGAAGAACTGCTCGCCGACACGGAACGAAACGCCGAAGTCGACGAGACACATGCGGCCGTTGTGAAGCAGAATGTTCTCGGGCTTGATGTCGCCGTGCACGATGCCCTTGCGGTGCAGATAGTGAAGCGCGTCGCACAGCTCTCGGATCGCGCCGCTCGCCTGCTGCTCCGAGTACGCGCCGTTCTCAATCAAATGGTCGAACAGCTCCCCTTCGGACGCCAGCTCCTGCACGATGAACCACTGCGAGTCGCTCTCGAACACGCCGCGCAGCTGCATGATGTTGGGGTGGTGGCTGGCCGTGCGCAGCACATCCACTTCCGTCCAGAACTCGCGCGCGGGCGTCTCACGCTTGTCCAGGATCTTGACGGCCACGGCTTCGCCCGTGTGCTTGTCGATGCCGCGGTGCACGACGCAGTAGCCGCCCTCGCCGATGATCTCGTCCGTGATCTCGAACACATCGTGGATGCCCACGTGCTGCCCACCGAGATGCGGGCTCAGCGCCAACACTTTCTTCGTGGTGCTTGCTGGCTCTGCTGATGCAACCGAGTCGTTTCCAGACGCCACAACGGCTGCCAGTGCTAAAGCGCTCACGCCCGCTGCCAGCGCGTGCCAGGAATCACTGTTTTCGCTGCCATTCGTCGTGGCAGATGCGGCCACGAACCTTGTCGTCTGAAGCTTCAAGTGGGCGGTTTGCGGCCGCAATCGCTTGCCTAGATACGGTGCCGTCGATAGAGCGGCATGTGAGTGGTCATCTCGGCTCACTCGCGTCGCTGTGGCGCGCAAACGCTTCACGAAAGGCGATGCGTGGCGCGTCATTCGCGTCAAAGAGCTCGTCGTTGGCTTCGTCTACTCTGACGTAACGATTGACAGACGAGCGTCCAGAGGACCGTAACCGGCAGCGTAACCTCAACGAAGACCAAGGAAGCCACGAACCCACCAAGCTGCCACCAAAGAACAAGTGCATCTGGTTACGCCAGCGGTTACAGTACGAAAGCTAGACGAAGCTAAGCTAATGAATCTCAACTTCAAACTGCCGGATTCTCAAGGGGCGATCTGCATCACACCGTCACGCAGCAACTGGCGCATGGACCAGCCACTCGGACGCCCGTACTTGTCGTCGACATGCTTCCAGCTCCAGAACGTCCAGCCTGCGTGCGCGTTGGAAAATGCCTCAAGCTGTGCGTCGGCGAATTGCTTGAGCTTCTGGCGGTCTTCGCACGGAAAGGCCGACCCGGGGGCCCCAAGGCTCCATTCGCTGATCAGCAGCCAGTTGCCTTGCCACTGCTTCACCGATTCACCGTAGCGCTTGACTGCCTGCAGGATCTGGTCAGCCGACTGCCCTTTGTAGCCCCAGATGAAGTACGGGTGCCATTCGTGCCACACGTTCGTGTAGTTCGGAAAGCGAAGCAGGTCGTCCATCACTGGTGGGTGCTGCTCTGTCAGCATCGGAGCTGTGACCAGCACGCAGTCATTCCCAGAGCCGCGGATAGCGTGGTAGGCCCGCATGTAGTACTCACGCACGGTCTGTGGGTTCACGGGGTACTCCGGCTCGTTGAGTAACCCGATGCCCAGAAAGGCCGGGCTTGAGCGATATCTCTCCGCCAGGAACTGCGCAAAGAGCACCGTGTTCTCAACGTTCTCTGGGTAGTCGCCCCAGTACTTCGTACCAGGCGTGGGCGGCGCACTGTGGTCGCGTCCGTTCTGGGACCCCTTGGCTCCGTGGATGTCGAGTAGCACAGCCAAATCGTGCTTGGCACACCACTCGTTCACGAGCTGATCGACGAACCTGAGGGCATTCGGAGCGAAAACCTTCCACTCTTGCTTATGGGGGAAGTCGGTGGGGTCTTGCCCCATCATCCAGTAGCCCACGGGTACACGCACAGTGTTGAGGCTAAACTGCTTCATCTCGATGATGTCGGCCTCGGTGATCCACGTGGAGCGGTGCTCTTCGAACCGCGAGTCGCCTTTGTCGTGGCCGAGGAACTGCATCGTCACGTACTCGCCCTTGCAGCTCACGTCTTCCGGCACATCGTGCCAAATGGGCGAATCCCACGTCATCCAGTGCTCGGCGACGAGCCAGCCGCCAAGATTCGCGCCTCGGCACGGGATCTCGCCACGACGAAGACGCTCCTGGACGGTCATCAGTACGATCGTTCACGTGGCTTTCCGAGCCAAAGCCAAACTGGCACATAGCGGCAAAGTCGTTCGGTGTTCATGACAGTTAGCGTTCACTCTTGGGACATGACGTGATAGTTGCCAACTCGTTAACGGCTCTGAGACCTGGTCACCAATTTTGGGCTTCAATGATCACAGAATTGGGATTCAACCAGCGATAAAGAGAGCACGAACCTGACAGATACGCCGCTTGCAGAGAGCCCTGGTACTGCATGTTGGTGGCCTCGCCAGCGAACAGCACGCGACCAGCGACAGTCTCGCGGAGCAGCTCCGGGTCCTCCGACGAGCTTTCCAGAGTCAAGTAGCTGTACGCACCAACGGCCCACGGGTCCTTGTTCCACCTGCATGCATCGTATGAGTTAGAAACCTGCCATCGATTGCCTTGGGCAGAAAGCTGTGCGCAGTTACCGGGTGATGAAGTGACCGACAGGAGCCGGGACTTCGCGTCCGAATAGATGCTGAAGATGGCGTAGATACGCACCAACAATGACGCTGTCCTCGAGTTCAGAAGCTTCCAGCGCTGCCGTGCCGAACAGCACGGCCTCGAGAAGTGGAGCACCCTTCACGCTGAAGTAGTTGAACACGAGTGGAAACCTGAGGCTGTCGATGGTCTCAGTGGCAGGCGCACTGGTCTGACCGAAGAACTGGGTGTGCTTCGGCCAGAAGACTTCGGGAAACTCGACGAGGATCTTCATGTACTGACCCATGGACGATCGCTGGATAGCGGCTCGCTTCGCATCAGGCAAAGGCGGTGAGAACCGGATCTTCTCGGCCTGCAGCGCTCCTAACGAGCAGGTGACGATAACGTGGTCAGCGTGCACAACTCCCTGACCAGTGTTGACATGCAGAGTCACTCCGTCCGTTGGAGAATACTCGACCAAATCGACGGGTGTGCTTGTGTGGACGACCTCAGCATCAATCGATGACGCGAGGTGAGCCACGGTCTGCTCCATTCCGTAGGTCACCAAGCAGTGCGCTCCGGGATCGTCACTGGGAAAGCACCAAGAACGTTAGAGTGATTGATTCGAATGTACAGTGTCAATGAAACCCTCGCAGACAACGTACCCGATGAGGTCGATCTCTTCAAAGTCTTCGAGTTGCAAGGAGTCGGAGGTCGCGCCCATCCAGCACTCCACCAGCACGAGGCAGAACGCCACAAGCTCCTTGCCGCGTGGATGACCAAGCGAAAGCCGCTTAAGCTCCGCGTTGCTTTCGTTCGTCTCACTCTCTCCAGCGACGAGCGCATCCACGATCTGCTGGACGGATTGATTGCCGCACTGAGCCATCAGTGCCTCTGTCGTTGCGTATCGTTGCAGTGTCTTCAGCAGCTCCTCACTGAGCGTCCAGGCGTACTGGACGTCCTCGTCGCTCAGCTTGTCACTGCCAGCGTAGAGCTCAAACCCCGAGCACGACGCGGGGTGTAGCCACGGATTCCGCTGACTGACGACCTTGCAGTCGATCTTGGCCGGCACGATCACGTCGCGGAAGAACTGGTTGTCCGGAGACGCGCCATGGATCCACGCAGCGCCGACTTCGATCTTCACGGGCGTCTGGGAGCCGAACGATGCGGATTGCACGCGACCGCCGATGCGGTCGGAGGCCTCCAGCACCACCAGCTCTTCCGGCCGCAGCCTCTTGGACGCGAGCAGCTCACGCGCCGCTGTGAGGCCCGCGACGCCTGCGCCGACAATCGCAACGCGGTACGACGGCTTCAACAGCGACGACACCACAGAGGCGAGAGGCGCCATGTTCAGCTATCGTGTGTAGATGGACGGCAGGCAGCTCCCTTCCAGTCCAGCTACATGGGCACACGTCGGTCAAACGTCGTTGGCGTTGCTGATGGACTCAGATGAGAAGCGTGATGCAGATCAGATTATCAGATGCATGGTTCCTTGCAAAAAGAAATCATCGCCATGGACGTCAGAAGCTCTCGAGGCAACAGCGCCCGTGCGGGGGACGCAACGCCGGCTCCTGCGCAGCAACGTGTCCCCAGACGCAGCAGATTCGCTGCTATCGATGATGTGGTTCTGCTGCGTGTGGTGAACGACTTCCGGCCGTGGCGAGCGCCCGTTGGGACGGCATTTGGCGTGATGAAAGTCTTCGAGGAGATCGCTGTCGAGTGCGCCAAGGACGAGGAGTTTGGCGTCCAGAAGGGCGGGCCAGCACTGCGCACACGCTTTGTCACGCTGCTCAACCAGTTCAAGTCGGACCGGTGCCAGTCGATGCGGCAGGCAGGTACATCGGGACAATTCGAGGAGAGGGAGAAGTTGCTGGAAAACATCTCCATCCAAATCGAAGAGTGGAACAAGCGATCGGATGACGACAAGTTGGAGCCAAGGGAGTCACGGGCGCAGTTCATTTTGAGGCTGGAGAAGGGGATGAAGCGACAAGCGATTGAGTCAGCGCATGAGGAGGAAGAGGAGAAAGAGGCGGAGGAACAGGAAGATGATGAAGACCAGAACACGGCGGTGTCCGTAGCCTCTGATGTCGCGGATACCACGTCGGCGGAGTGTGGAGTTCTTAATTGTACTGCGAAGCGACAGCGAATCGACTCGGTGACGGACGCATTGGTGTCCGCCATTGTGTCGGTGCGTGACGTCGACAAGCGTAAGATCGACTTCGAGATCCAAAAGCTCAGCTTCGACCGGGAGATGGCCGAGCGGCAGCGTCAACACGAGCGCGAAGAGTCTGCTCGCCGGCGAGAGCACGAACTGGCGCTCGAAGAAAGGCGGATGGCTGTCGAGCAGCGTCGACTCGAGGCGGAAGAGGCACGGGAGCAGCGCATGCACGAGTTCATCTTAAAGCTGCTCGACCAGCAAAAGAAATCGTGAGCGGCTACCGTCAGCCATCATACAAGAGATAAAGTTTATTAAGCGTCGCTAGTCAGTTCATCCGCACGCACATACTGTTTCGACTGAAGCGACAGCATTTTCGTGACTTCAACCCCAGACCAACCCATTTTTGGCCAATAAATACCGGTAAATCCCGAATAAATACCGGTATGTGTCGCCTGCCTGGCTGAACCGTGGTGTCCTGTTGTAAAAACCGTGGAGAGCTCCTCGTCGTTAGCTCTTTGGAGGCGTATTCTTCCGCCAAGTTACGGTGCATTCGCCTCGACTGACGCCATTGCGGGCTGCGTGCGTGCGTGCGTGACGCCCGACCATGACGCCCATGATGTCGCCGACGAGCTCGGCCGCCACGCCCTCATCCATGGCCTTCACCACGGCCATGACGCCCATGTCCGTGGCCTCGTCATTCCCATCGTCCGCGGCCTCGACGCCGGCCGGCGGCGGCGCGATGATCGGCGCGTCGCAGCGCTCGACCATCACGCTGCAGCAGCTCTCGTCGATCGCCATGCGCAACGTGGCGATTCCTGGCTGCTCCAACGGAGATCTGTTGGATCTCTACTTCAAACTGGGTACGTCGACGCCAAGATCCGCATCGGATCGGATCTAGTGCTGGTGTTGGAAGTTTTGCTGACGATTGGTATTGTAGTGATCGACGGTCACGTCGTGTACGTGAGTGAGATCGTGCGCAACACGCTCAACCCAGTGTGGATGCCCTTTGAGCCGGAGGCGCTGGCGCATTTGACCCACGAGATGGGCGCGAGACATCACCACGTGAGCGTCGGCCCTTTGTTCAGCGGCACGAGCTTCGAGGTCATCGTCGTACGCGTGCACAACTACAAGCTCGCGCGTCGGAAATCCAGCGCACTCACGGGCGTGATCATGGCGGACGAAGACGCCGGCAGCGCCAACCGCCAGTACCAGATCGCCGCGGGGGTCGGCTCGGGCCAAGACGAAGACGACGCGGAGTTGGAAGAAAAGGCGGAGACTGGTGCAGTCACGGCCTCAACGGGCTTTTATTTTGCTGGCGTGAATCCGCAGGCCAAGAAGCGCGGCGGCTTCGACTTCTTAGACGATGAAGACGATGATCTCCCAACCGACTCGGACGAGAACGCCCCGCTTACTCCCGTGGAGAAATGTCGGACGCTCGTGGCCGCAGCATCATCGTCCTACCGCCGGAAAGACGACCGTGACAGCCCGAAGACGACTTTTGAAGAGGACATTCTACGTGTGGCGTTCAACATTCGCGAGCTCGACCCCCTGCCCATCGGGCTCACGGAGATCTCGAACTTGCCGCTCAACACGTGTCTTCTTGAGTTCAATGGCCGCATCTACGTCAAACGCGAAGTGATTGAGCTGCTCGTGGAGATGGGAGTGATCTCGTCCAAGCACTCACGTCGAAAGGGCTCCGCGATCCAGCTGAAGGAGTACAGTCTCCACGACGGCATAGACAATTTAGAGAGGATACGAACGCTGCGCAAGCACATTGAAGACGTGACGGAAGGCAACGAGAAGCTGCAAGAGCAGATCAAAGAGAAGCTCGTGCAGTCTGAGACGGCAGTGACGAAAGACCACAAGCGCGCTGCGATCGAGGAAAGGATACAGGCACTGCGGCGGCAGATCTCGGAGAAGAAGGATGCGCTGGACCGCGTCAAGGCCGTGATGCAGGAGGAGCGCCGCACCTTCGAGACGGACATCCACATCCCCAAGGCGTTGTTGAGTATGATGCAGATGAGCATGCGGTACAAGGACGAGAAGCAGGGCATTCTCGAGCGGCGCTGCGAAGTGCTGCGCGCTGCCCACAAGATCCGAGCACGCCAGGCCATGCTGATCAAAGAGCTGGACACGGTGTACCGTATCGATTTCCTGGGTGCGGGCGAGAAGGGCATTCGAGGCATCAAGCTCACGAACGCGGACCTCTCTGTCAACAGCCGCATGGATGAAGAGAACCTGTCGACAGCACTCGGGTACATCGCGCACTTGGTATTCATGCTGAGCAAGTACTTGCACGTGAATCTCCGCTACAAGATCGTACCGTACTCGTCGCGGTCGTACATGAAGGACGAGATCAACGACCCGCACAGTGAGTACCCACTGTATCGCAGGGGCGTGGATCGCGAGCGGTTCGAGCGAGCAGTCACGTACCTGAAGAAGGACATTGAGCAGGTGAGAAGGGGATACCCACTGACCGCGATGAGGGAGAATGGGCTGCTGACTTGTGTTGCTTCGTGTCTAGTTACAATTCGCTCGTGGGCTCGACCCGACGCATGGTGCGACGCTGTTACATCGACTAGAGATGATCCGGGACGCCGAAGTGTCGTGGCTGGCGGCGGAGCACGACGCCAAAGTAGGCTCCCGCGCAGTGCAAACTATGCAGCGCTAATGCTCGCTAGAGGCAGTTGGGCTGCCGGTGTGTCGAGTACCGAATAGAGATTACGATTCACAGTCACGATGGCAGTCAACGTATGAGGTTGTTACCACACAACTACTGTCGGATGCACGTGCATGTCTACAGCTTGGCGCCAACGACCTTGGGGTAGTGGGTCTTGTACCAGTGGCGCGCGATGTCCTCGCGGCGGCAGACCCAGATCTCCTCGCGGAACGTGTTGATGTAGTCGAGGAACCGCATGAGCGCAGCAATGCGTCCGGGGTGGCCGACCACACGGCAGTGGAGACCGATGGACATCATCTTGGGGGCTCCGGCGCGGCCCTCGGTCAGCAGCACGTCGAACGTGTCCTTGAGGTACGTGAAGAACTGGTCGCCGCTGTTGAAGCCCTGGAAGGACACGAACTTCATGTCGTTGTTGGTCAGCGTGTAAGGCACGACGAGGTGTGGGCGTCCGAAGTCGTGGTTCCAGTACGGCAGGTCGTCGTTGTACGCGTCGGCGTCGTACAAAAAGCCGCCTTCCTCGACGACCAGGCGGCGCGTCGTCGCGTTGGGCTTGCCCTGGTAGATGCCCACGGGCCGCTTGCCGATCACGCGCTCGTGGACCTCGATGGTCTTGCGGATGTGTTCGCGCTCCGTGGCCTCGTCAACCTTCTGGTAGTCGATCCACCGGTAGCCGTGACTCGCGACCTCCCAGCCAGCCTCCACCATGGCCTTGCCCGCCTCCGGGTTCTTCTCCAGCGCCAATCCGACGGCGTACACCGTCACAGGCAGCTTGCGCTCCGTGAACAAGCGGTGCAGGCGCCAGAAGCCGGCGCGGCTACCGTACTCGTACAGCGACTCCATGTTCATGTGGCGCTCGCCAATGTACGACGACGCACCGACGATGTCCGAGAGCAGGTGCTCCGAGCCGCGGTCGCCATCCAGCACACAGTTCTCGCCGCCCTCTTCGTAGTTGATCACGAACTGGATCGCGAGCTTCTTGCCGCCAGGCCACTTGGGGTCGAAGCCGCGGCGGCCGTAGCCGATGAGGTCACGAGGTGCGTGAGCAGCCATTTCGACGCCGACAGCAGCACAGAGAGTCGAGGAATGGAGCCTGAGGGCGAGTGAGGGTGGCCAGCTGAATGCGAATTCGCCTTCAAGCGGTTCCGTTCTTGGCGCTTTTGAATGCGAAGAGCTCCGATCTTTCGCATCTGATTGGGCGACTCGTCGATGCTGACGGCGTCACCCAAAAGCGAACCTAGCAGAAGTGGTTACGCCTTGGCGTAACCCGTTTTTAAGGGAGAACACCATGTGTCGTCGTACTTAATCGGACTCCGAATGTACACGATCTTTTGGATGCCCCTGGAAAGGGGGAAGAAGAGAAAGGATCGCACGACCGAATCGCAATATCAAGCCGCGCAGTTCGAGGAGCTACGTAGAGACCACGCGCACCTACAGCAGCTCACCCACAGCAACACACCAGGCAAAGCAATTGAGCAACCATGGCTGGCGACGGATACGACCGCCACATCACCATTTTCTCGCCGGAGGGCCGTCTGTACCAGATTGGTGAGTCATGCCATGATCTTCCGCACTCGTCGGTGGGCAGAGGGATGGATTGTATTGGATCTGAGTTCTAACGGCCGCATAATTGATGCCCTCAGAGTATGCGTTTAACGCTGCGAAGGAGTGCGGTCTGACCTCGGTCGGCGTCCGCGGCAAGGACAGCGTGGTGTTCGTGACCCAGAAGAAGGTTCAGGTACGAGGATTTCTCTGTGATTCCTGATCTGCTGCGCCGCCGTTGAGAAGCTCACACTCTCTGTGGTTTTCGATTCACCCGACAACAGGACAAGCTCATTGACCCAGACTCGGTCACGAGCGTGTTCACCATCACGCCGGAGATCGGCGCGTTGGTCACGGGCCTGCCTGGTGAGACTGCGAGGCTAATGACTTGAAGACTCTTGGTCGAGCGACGTTACTGACATTATTTCTTGCATCACAGCCGATGCCCGTGCGCAGGTGCAGCGTCTTCGTTACGAGGCGCACGAGTTCGAGAACAAGTTCGGTTACAAGGTGCCTCCACACGTGCTGGCGAAGCGCATCGCCGATGTCGCGCAGGTGTACACACAGCACGCCTCGATGCGCGCGTTCGGTGTGATCACGTTACTCATCGGCGTGGATGAGGAGAAGGGTCCGCAGCTTTTCAAGATCGACCCTGCCGGCCACTTCTGGGGCTACAAGGCCACGGCCACCGGCACGAAGGAGCAGGAGGCGCAGAACTACCTGGAGAAGAAGGTGAAGGCGAACCCGAGCATGGACGTGGAGACGACGCTGCACACTGCGATCACGTGTCTGCAGTCGGTGCTGTCGGCGGATTTCCGTCCCAACGAGATCGAAGTCGGCATCGTCGTGGACGGCCAGCGATTCCGCAAGCTCACGGAGGACGAGATTGAGACCCACTTGACCGCCATCAGCGAGCGGGACTAAGTGTTGCCTCCCCATCCAGCCAATTGGACACATTCATAGTAAAGCGCGTGGTCCATGGAAGGCATCCCGATGAAGACAACACACGCAGCATTTCCATCCGTATTCTTGTTGTTCCACCCGGACAGGATCTACTGGATTAGCGAGATATTCTTCTCACGGTAAGTACCGGTATCTCGTACCTGCGAACGTGGGTGTTCATACCGGTATGTATCCCTGTCCCGTCTCACAACCCACTCTATTTCAGTATGTTTGGTTCCGTTTATGAAACCCCTGCGAAACGAACAGCTCCAGCCAATCTCGGACACGCAACACAGTGTCGCGACTTTCGGACCTCGCCGCCTGGAAGCCGCCGCGCCTTCTCCCACTCACGCACATCACATCACCCGCGCGCCACGCCACCCGCATCGCCGCCATGTCCTCCTCCGCCGTCGCCCCGAAGAAGCCCACGCTCACGGGCTTCATCAGCAACAACTACGGCTGGACCTTCAACCTGCTGGCCACGCACGCCATGTTCTGGGCCGTGGGCTTCCCGCTCGTGCTCGACTACGGCTACTCGAGCGACAACTACAACGAGAAGGGCGGCATCCCGTCGGGCTCGGAGGGCTCCGGCGCCTTCGTCGTCACGCTGTTCATCTGCCTGCTCTGTACGCTCATCTACTTCGTGC
The DNA here is from genome assembly GCA_023337875.1 of Pythium apleroticum. Taxonomy (NCBI): domain Eukaryota; phylum Oomycota; class Peronosporomycetes; order Pythiales; family Pythiaceae; genus Pythium; species Pythium apleroticum. The sequence goes on along the minus strand of JAADXN010000001.1, from coordinate 70,724 downwards.
GACTCGTCGCATTCATGACCGGCCACTCCACGCACGAAGACTAGACTCACGCACCAAGCCAAGCAAGTAGCGAATCCTGCGACCACTATATACAGCCACCCGCTTTGCCTCTCTGATCCACACTCATCGCCCACCGCGTCGTTCATTATCGCCGTCATACCTTCACACACACTAACCTGCTTGCGCCATTCACAAAGGCGTCATCGTTTGTTTCTGTTCCTTTTCAATTCCTAAAACTGCAGCTTCTTGGCGACCGGCGGCGTCGCAGCCGTCTGGCTTCGCGGACGCGTGGCCGTCGGAGTCGTTGTACCGCTTGTCGGTGCTGTGGGCGTCCCCATGCTTGCGCTGTTCGCCAACACACGCGCTGGAGAGCTACGTACATTCGACGGCACAGCAGCACTGGCCCCCACCATCGCTGACGCGCCACCCGAAGCCGGAGCACGCGCCTTGATCTGACGCGTGGGGGCACCCAGCTCACACTGACTGACGTTCTGGGCGAAGCGAAGACTGCACACAGACTCGTCCACGGACGCGAACGTCGGAGACAGGTTCACCATCATGAGCGTCTTGCCGTCCCCGGACAGCGCCGGCTGCAGCACGTACGTGAGCTTGCTGTTGCGGTACGGCACGTGGGCCGACTTCTTGGCCAGCGCCTGGAACACGTCGGCCAACGCGCTCAGACTCTTGTTGATGGCCTGGGCCTCCTTGAGGCGGTCACCCGTGGCGTTCGAGCGACTGAGACGCTCGCTGCCTGCGAGATCCACCAGACTGAGACTACCTTCCACTTCCGTGTTCTGGGCCTCGTTCACACCGCGGATCGTGAGGCCGAAGATACTGTGGCTGCGAGACGAGTGCGCGTTCATGTCCGTCTTGTCCACCGACCGATTGCACGCCGCGACGTTGACAATCTCTTCGAGCTGCTCCTCCGCCACATCGAAGTCGATCGGCACCGTCGTGAGACCATCCACGTAGTTCTTGCCACGCTTGTCAGTGCGGATATTCAGTTTGCGGTCATCGTCGCCTGTCGAGTACCCGCCACCCGTCAGCAAGTCACGAATTGTCTCGTTGTAGATCTCAAAGAACGTGACGTCGAGTGTGTACTGCCAGCCTTGCACGGACAACTCGCGACACGTGTTGATGATCAGTTGCAGCGCACGTGGGATGATACCGCGCATTTGCGCCTTGCCACTGCCCTGCATGGTGTGGGTCTTGCCGGACCCAGTCTGGCCGTACGCGAAGATACACACGTTGTAGCCGTCCATCGCCGACTGGATGAAGTCCGCCACGTCGGTGAACACTGCGTCCTGGGACTCCGACTGGCCATACACCTTGTCGAACGCAAACGTGTGCGGCTTCTCCACGTTCGTGGAGATGGTGCCGCCAAAGCCGTCACAGCGAATCGCCGAGCGAGGGTTCTCCGTCTTGGCTTCCTCGCCGTCCGATCGCAAGAATGGACGAAGGCGCACGTGGACTCGGATGTTGCCGCGCAGCTCTTGGATCGTGTTGTGCAGTTTTCGCCGCACGATCTCGCCATCGGCAACCTTCTTCTCCAGCTCAGTGATCTGGTCTGTGCGTGCGACCAGTTCCTGGCGGACCGTGAGCAGCTCATCCGTGACCTGTTGGAGTCGAGCGTCCATTTCTCGCTCTGCTTCAGCAGACAGCGTTCCGATTCCAGAGGCTCCACTCAACACCTCACCAGAGGCGGCCACCGATGCCCCTGCCGCGTTTCCATCCATCTTGCGCATGAGCTTGTTCTGCGCTTGAAGAGCACGCATCTCGCCAGCGAGAATGACGTTGCGTTTCTCGAAGTTCGTGCGCTGTTCCTCCATCTTCGCTTCGTGGGTGGCTTGCAGGGCAACCATCTGAGCGTACAAAGCGGTATTTTCGACGGTGAGCTGCTCGACGTTGACTTGGAACTGCTCACGTCGCGCCTTCTCATCCTCAAACTTGGCTTCCACATCGACGAGGCGATCCTCAAGCACCTGCTTCTCCATCTCGAGTTCTTTCGTGCGCTTGACACACAGTTCGTTCTCGGCGCGGATATCAACGCTCTGCGTGCGCAGATCCTTGATGACCTCGTTCAGCTTCTTCACGGTCTGCTGAGTGAATGTAAGCTCCTCAGCGAGCGTACGATTTTGCCGCGCCAAGTCGGTCGTCTTCTCCCAGAAACTGGAACTATTACGAATCTCGTCTTGCTGGTTGAGCTGCTCCTTCACGTAGTCGAGGTCGATACGGAGCGCGGCCATCTCAATGGAAAGCTGCTTGTTTTCCAACCTCACACCCACGTTTTCTTCGCGCAGTGCCTTCAACTCATCCTCTTTCTCATGCTTGGTCTCCGTGACGAGTCGCGAATTGGTCATGACGGTCGCAAAAGCTCGTTCTCGTTCAGCACTCAGAGCACGCTCGTGTTCCGCGAGCTTTTCAGCAAAGCGAGCCTTCCACTTTTCTTCAATCTTCTCTGTTGCCGTGCGCAGCATTTCGTTCACAAAAGCAGACAACGACGAGTCGGCGCTTCGGCGACGCGCCAACTCGACTGGTCTTGGTGGCGCAGCGTCCTCGCTGTCAGCTTCGTCATCGTCCATCGCTTCCGCTCTGGTATCATCGGTGTCGTCGCTTGAAACCGGCGAAGAGAATCCGCTCGAGGTCTTGCTTGCCGATGCCAGCGTCTCCACCTCACGCATCAGCTGGTCATTCATCACCCGCAACTGCGACAACTCATCGTTCTTCTCGTCTTGCTGGCGCTGGAGTACTTCACAGGCGAGCATGAGCGCGACGCTGTGCTCGTTGAGTGTCTTGATGCCTCCTTTCAGTCGCCGCACCTCCGTCTCAGCAGCCCGCACTGGCGACGGAGGTGGAGGCATCGAGCCAGCTCCTGGCCGCAGCAACTGCTGGACACCCTGCTCTGCCAGCACGTACTGCTGCTTGAGCTGCTTGACCAGATCGAGATCGATCGTCGCGTCCTTGACCTCCGCATTCGCAGCCAGCAACAGCTTCTGCATGACTGAGACCTTGGGTGGTGGCACAGTGGGCGACAACTTCCCTGGAGACACACGGCTCGATGACGACGGCGTCGTCGAGGTAGATGACGCCGACGACGCCGCGGCCGCAGTTTTCGTCGACGACACCGATGCCGTCGGGGTCGTTTTCGCTGACGATGACGTAGATCTCGCTGCCGTTGGTGTCGGCGTCTTGGATGACGACGTTGTTGGCGTTCTTGACGACAAAGCCGCCGCTGTTCTGGTCGTTGTTGACGTCGAGCTCGACGTTGAGGTCGAAGAAGTTGCGGGTCCGAGGCCCGCCATACTACGGACGCGCTGCAGTCGAGAAGCAGTAGTTGACGCCGGCGCCGACCGCGTGGACACGCTCGACATGTTCGACACCGACGAGGTCGTGGAGGGCGAGGACGCGATCGAGGACACCGACGACGTCGTCGAGGCGATCGAGTCCTTCCGCCGGCGCGGCGTCGTGATGATCGACGGCGTGATCAGCTCCATACCAGCGACTGTCGACGTCGATGCTGCCGTGGTTGCAGCTGCCGCTGCGCTGATCGTCTGCCCGTTGCTGCTTCGCTTCCGTACGAGCGGCTTGCGGACTGCGATGCCTTCGTCCACGTTCGCGTTGTCCGACATTCGCGCCTTCACCGACAACGCGTATGCTCGGCGAGTCTCCACCGACGACAAGCGCTTGAGTTTGCCCACGCTCTCGATGGGGCTCTGGCTTCGCAGATTCAGACCCGTTCGCCCAGGCAGCTCCGTGGTGGAATGCGTGCGACGGACGCTCAGCACTGGCCGTGAGACGCCAAATCGATTCGCGGCAGCAGCGACGGCTGCGAGTGACGACGCACTCGTGGAAGATTCCTCTTCGCTTGTCAACGCGCGGCTTGACACTGGGGCGCGAGGTGGCACAGAGGCAGATGATGGCGGGAGATCCGCGATGCCGCCAGACTCGTTGAGTGGCGATGACGCCGCCGAGTTGATGGACTGCGACGACACGGTGGACGCGCTGGATGAGTGGATCGGGTCGGAGTCGCAACGCGCCTTCATGCGCGTGAGCTCGTCCTCGAGCTCGTCGGCCAGCGTTGTGTCAATCGCCATCACCGCCCTGCTGGCTGCGGCCATTTCTTCGCCTTCGCTTCTCGCCTCGTCCAGCGATGTTGATTCGACTTCCATCACGCTCTAATACCGATTGGCTACAAATCAATCGATCCTAGCTGTTCAACCGCGTGGATCTTCGGCTGAGGATCTGCTCTCGCGGCTGGAATCGCGGGGCCGGCTGGCGGTGTCCTTCTCCCTTGCACGGCAAAAGCTCGCTGCTGGTCACGCACTCGTAGAGCCCACACACGCGGTGGCCACTGCAATACCGGTACGTGCGCACGTAGGTATTTTGGGGCGCGGATGGAATGTGGCGCGCTCGTTCAAACCACCAACACAATCCCACGTCAGGACGCCAATGGGGGGTCGCTTGTCGGCGTTTTCTGAAGCTTTGTTGGAGTTTTCTGCTTGTTTTTGTTGTTGGAGTTTTCACTTGCCTTTTTCTCGGCGAGTTGCTTGCACTTGATGGCGGACGAGCTGGGATCACTTCGCCAAGCAGGCAGCGCGTCTAACGAACGCGCGTGCCGCCCGGTCTAAAGCTGTTGGACGCTCACGATGTTGCCGTCGCCAACGACAACAAAAGCTTTCGGCAGACGGGACAAACGTGAGAAGCGAAGAATTTTGTTCAAACGGTCCGCCCAACAAGAAAGGAGAGTCGTTAACCACCGCAAACGTTCAAAGTTTTGAATCCTCAACATACAAATATCAAATACAATGGATGTTGAAGGTCAACAGGTGGTCAATGGTGGATGTTAGAGATAGAATCTTGAGGTTGCGGTCACCTAAACAGAGTTTAGTTCCCGAAACACGGTAGATCAAATATTCAGTTATCAAAACACGTTTCATGATTATATTCAGCTCTTCAACGAGACATCCACATCACAACGCTGCGCATTATCATGCCTGCAGTTCCCTGTGTGTCGAGACACCGTTGCCATGGAGCATAAAGACGAAGCACACTTGCGTCACGTTGAAGTTCGATCTTGCTGTTCGCTCAGAGGTCGTTGTCTCGGATGTAGCGATTCCCCTCGCTCTCCTTGATTTCAGCTCTGAAAGCCATGCGCAGAGGCAGCAACATCGTGAGTAATTTGTGATGGGCGAGGCGATTCAAGATGGCCAGCAACACTTCACTCACCGGTATCTTCCTACAGTGAGAACACCGCGATTGGCCTTCGGCTCGGACGGCGGCAATGCATTCGGCTTTCCTGTATCGGAGTTGTTCTCGTCCTGATTGTTCTCGCCTTCCTCAGCCGAGACACCCTTGCCAAAGCGCTTGCTCAGACCAAGTGCAAGCTTTTCATCGATGACCTTGATGCAGCCGTCGCATACTCGACAGTCTTCCTCAGCGACCTTGTCCGGAGTGATGTCCTTTGGTGATACGAGTGAGATCATAGCCGCACCATAAGGCCCAGGTGATGATGCGCTACATACCTTGTAAATAAATCGAGTTCGACTGCCCGAGCACGAGTCGCACACCACAGCGCCGCATCGTCGGCAATGGTGCTTGCGGTTCCAGAAGGAAAACTCACCGCGGCACAGCATGCAGTGCGCGACCGCGACATCAGGCACCCACTGGCCGTCTTTCTACAAGGCAAATGCACCGTTCAGCAAGACGGGAACGAGAGGTCACTGGCACCGTCGAACGCGCTTACCATGTGCGTGCGCCATGAGCTTTCCAGTGGATCCTTGGACCGCATCTTCAGCAGGTGTGGCTTCGCCGACATGGCGCTCCTCGTGCCTCGCCGACTGGGTGCGTCTGTTGTTCTTTCCGTCTTTTGTTGGGAAACAATCAGCATCCGATATCGCTTTTGAGAGGTTGAAGAATCTTTGCCACTTATGTGGTGCACACCATTTTGAACCTGGAAGCTTCAACATCGATACAGTGCACAAGGAGCTCCATGAAGTGGGTGCACTGAGTGATACTTTGGCTCTTACTGTTGTTAGCACGACAGCCTGTAATGTTATGGAAACTTGCCACTACGAGCGTTTCTTGTAGTCTCACAACTTCTGCTTCTTGTTGTGCTCGTCCGCATGCGCACCGGTGTGGAACTGGCGGTCACCCGCGTCACCGAGGCCTGGGTAGATGTAGCCATCCTATCATGACGCCACGAAAACGATTAGTTCGATGTTCAACGCACGTAATCGCAATCGCAATCGCATGGAGTCCAAGTTGGGTGTCAGCGTACCTCAGTGAGAGCATCATCGACAGCAGCAACGTAGACCTCGACGTCCGGGTACTTCGAGAACAAGTCCTGGAGACCTGGAGAGCGTGACATTAGCGAATGAAAATCTACAGTCATCACCGACACTGGCACGTACCTGGCTTGGCTGCGACTGCGCTAATGATCTTGATCTTGGACACACCCCAGGTCTTCAATACGGCCACGGTCGCGATGATGGTACCAGCTGCGTAGCCATCATCAGTGACTAGCCACTTGAGGGCGCACTACAAACCACTTACCCGTCGCAATCACAGGCTCGAGGATAATCGCCACTTCCTGGTGGCACTCCTTCGGCAACTTGTTGTAGTACTGCACAGGCAGCAGTGATTGCTTGTTGCGGTACATGCCGATGTGGTGCACCACGGCGTTCGGCAGCAGATCCAGCATAGCGTCAACCTGTGCGGGGGCGATTCCCAGTGAGCTATCACAGATATCATGCATATCAATGTCACTTCACTGCTTACCATGCCCAGACCAGCGCGCAAAATAGGCACGACAGCCACGGAGGTGGTCAGCTCGGCCCCCTTGTGGTCACCCACAGGCGTCTAGAGCAAGATCATTGCAATCGTCAGACGTATGACCCATAGAAGTCCTTCAACAATCCAGCTCACCTTGATGTGCTTCGGCGTGGTCTCCAAATCAGCCGTCGCTTCATATCTATGGTACAATCACTCAATGCGTCAGTAGATTGCCCATTCTCCCACCCCACATACCCTAATATGCTTGAAACGCACCCGAGGTAGAACGTGACCTCGCGCAGCACGTGGCGGAACACTGTGCTGTCCGTGCGCTCGTCGCGCAGCTTCGTGAGCTTGTGGAGCAGCACGGGGTGCGACGTGCACCAGACCTTGGCCTCAGCGGGCAGGTCGTACTTGCTGTTGTCGAGGCGCGAGTCGTGAGGCATTGTTGGATCTTGACGGCGATTTGTTGGCGCTTGGTTTTGAACTTGTGTTGGCGTTGGATCCTTGACGATGGCGACGGATTGCACAATGAGCTCCAGCGTTCAAGTGCGGAGGAGAAGCCACGGGGGGAGTGAATGCGCGGGAGGCGGGCCGTTTAGACTCCTGTTTGCGGAACCCGAGTCTAAAAGAGAAATCCGAGGATGGGAGAACAGACGCCATCTTTGAGGGGTGCGCAAAACGCATTCAGCAACATTTAAGCCAATCAAGTGAGTGTGTAACTCCTGATTGGATGAAAAAATGAGACAACTTCAACGAGCATGCAGGAATCATGATCCGACGGAGATGAGCAGCTCTGCATCGGCGGTTCACATGCAGAAGAGAGGGAAGGGAACGCAGGAAGATCCACTGCTCTGTGAAGATCTAGTCGTGTTGTATATCCAGTCTCCACTCCTGTGCACACGCAGCCGTGGCGTGGCTGTGTACACCAGACGCTGCGGTGCTGCCAGCAGCAAGATGCTTACCACTCCGTCTCGTGGTAATCCTTGAGGAATTTGCCGTAGATGACCTCGCCCGTGTTGTAGCCGACGAACACGGGGTCCAAGACTCGCGCAGCCGCGTCGATCTCGTCGATGGGCGTCTGGAAGTTGGTGTTCTCGGCGTGAGCGTGGGCCTTCTCCAGGGGGTTCTCGTCGTTGATCCAGCTACAGTGAGAAAACAAAATCAGCGATTTGAGGGATGTGGTCGCATCAAGGTAGACAGGCAGGAAGACGTACCCCGTGTCGACCGATGTCATGTAGATCTTGCGCTTGCTCAAGTCCTCCGCACAGGTACGCGTCATCATGTTGAGCGCAGCCTTGGCCATGTTCGTGTGCGGGTGGTTGGGCGTCTTGTGACGGTAGAACTTGCCCTCCATGGCACTCACGTTCACGATGAACTTCTTCTCATCTGGGCCTCCCGACTTCTCCAGCAGCGGCACGAGGCGGTTGTTCATGATGAACGGCGCCAGCGTGTTGATCGCAAAGACCTCAGCGATCTCGGGAGTCGCGACCTCCCCAAGCTTGAGCAGCCACGAGTTATTGGGGCGCAAGTCGATCTGCTGGCCGTTCACGTCGACCATGCCTTCAGGAAACAACTCTTCGTCCTGGGCATCGCTCAGCAACAGCGGCACTTGCGACTTGAGAGCCGACGGCACAGCAACCGATCCAATGGGAGCAGCACTAGCGCCGGCAGCAGCAGCACCTTCACCAGTCGTGGACTGCGGCAGCGCAAGCGACTGCAAGTGCGCGTCGAACTCCGACTGGTGGTGCAACAGCTTTTGAATCTTCGTGTCGCACTGCTCGAGCGACTTGGTCTCCTTGTTCACGAGGTGCTTGTAGTACGTCGGTGGACGACGCACGGTCTGGCACGCGTTGTGGATAATCACGTCCAGACGCGAGTATCGCGACAGCACGAAGTCAATGAACTGCTCCAAGTGGATGAGATCACGGAAGTCGATGCCGAAGACCTGAAGGCGGTCCTTGAAGGTCTCGTACTCTGGGTGCGCAGCGAAGCGCTCAGCCATATCCTTCGGGAATCGCGAAGTCGCGATCACAGCGGCGCCGCTGAGCAACAGCTTGACGGCGATCTGGTAGCCGATCTTCACACGAGCACCAGTCACAAGCGCAACCTTTCCTCGCATGTCAGAAGACTGGAAGCGCTTCGTGAAGTTGAGCTCAGCGCAGCGTGGGCAGAGCTGGTCGTAGAAGTGGTGGATCTTCTCGAAACGGCCCTTGCACGAGTAGCACGAGCGGAAGCCCAGCAACGCGCTCGCCTCACGCTTGGCTGCATCCGCCTTCTCCGCATCAGCCTGCGCCTGGTCATCCGCAGCAAGCGCCTGCAGCGACGTCGTGTGGCAGACGTCCTCGCCCGCCACGCCGTCAGCAATAAGCGGCAGCGCCGAGTCCTTGCCCTGTTCCAAGAGCGTCTGGAGCTTCTGGATACGCTCACGACGCAGCGCAGAAGCATTGATGTGCTTCTTGTCGTGCATGCGACGCTGGTTCACGCGCGCGCGCTTCTCCTCACGGAGCTGCTTGTCCTCGAGGTACTTTTTACGGCTCACGCCGCCATACTTGCGGTTTTCGAGGAACTCGGACAGCGGCGCGATCTTCTTGCGGAAGAGACGCAGACGCTTGTCTTCCAGCAAGTTGATGTTGCCCGTGATGGTCTCAAAAACCTGCAGACAAGCGAACACCAAAGAGTTCCATGAGTGAACCCATCCAGCGACGAAAAGAAACAAACGTTTCGTGACAACGCACTTTGAAACACGCCGCCAGCTCGTCCTCCGTGAACGGCAACGGCTCGGCGTTTTCAGCATCCTCCGCCTGCGTAGGCTGCTGGCCGTTGTGCTGCTGTGCAGCATCCGCCGTCGGCGCGACGCCCTGCGCGTCGACCTCCATTGCCGCCGTCTCCATGGTGACGAGTCGAGGAATCAGCAGGACTGGCTGGCTCCCAATCATCCGACGCATATCCTTGAGATAACCAGTAGATTTACGGCTATATGTGTAATTTAGCGACGATGCCCATTCTTGCTGTCCCGTGTCGAGAGATTATGTGAGGGACAGTTCGGGATGACCCTTGTTTTTGTGACTTGTGGCACAAATTGTGCCCCACCCCACGGCAGAACCATCATCCGGACAGGCGAAAACGAAGAGCTCCTGAAGCAGATAAGCAAATCCGGAGATGTCGGTGGCTCCGTTTGTCGTGGGCCTGATCGCGGGCGGCGCGCGCTACGGCGTCGTCAAGTACCAGCTGCATGAGCGTGAGGACGTCGTGTTCTACTCGGTCGACCATGTCAAGGAGAGCTTCCAGGGCAGCGCCAAGGTCCGTCACGACGCCCACAAACTGTCTGCTCGTGGAACAGAGCGAATCGATTGACGCAATGGATGCATGTATGTTACTATAGAAGACCAGCCCATCGTTGGACGAACGATACGTGCCGCTGCGATCGCGCGAGCACGAGTACTACACATACGTGCGCGAGGCGTGGAACTCGAAGGTGTTGGCGTTCAGAAATGCGGCCGTCGACCTCTTCCAGACCAAGTAAACTGTGTGGATCGGACTGAAGAGACTCTAATACAAGACGCGCAATGGATGAAAGAAAACAACGATGTACATACTGTCATACTTCACCCAGTCTCCTGGCTATGCTACGTGGCTCAGTAGCTCACGCCCTGCATTTTCATGGCGTTTTGCATGACTTGGTCCTGGGTCTGGTTGGCTTGCTGCACGAGTCGATGCATCTGACGCTTGTAGAACTCAAGAGCCTCGCCCTTCTTTGCTGGCGAGGCCGACGCAGACGCCGATGAGCTCAGTGGCTGCATGGATCTCGACGGGTATGGTACGGCTGAACGCCGCGAGAAAGTGCGCACGCGTTCCTCGTCCTCTTCATCATAGATCTCGGCGTCATCATCATCATTGTGGTCCAGGTCGTCGTCACCATCGCGCACAATCATGATCGGCTCGGTCTGCCGCAAAAGCGGGTTGTTCATGAACGCCTGGAGCGCAGTGTCCGCCTGGCGGGCCTCAATGCGAGTGATTGTGGCTTGGGCGATCGACTCGAGCGCATTCAGGCTGTCCACAAGCTCATCTTCGTCATCCACAAACTTGGCGTCAAACACTGCCACTGCGCCCAGAAGACGGTTTTTCGAGTCCACAAGCGGAGTCGCTGCGTAGTACCGAGCCTGGTGAGGGCCCTTCACGAAAGGCAGGTTGGCTAGCTCATAGTCGTCCACCCGGTATGCTAGCGCGTTGCGAGTCACCACAGGGCGTAGCAGATGAAGCACAGGTTCGCAGCAGCGCATGTTGGCGGCGATCTTCATCAGCTTTGGTGAGTCCTTGGCCTTCAGGTAGTGGGCCATGGCGTGGGTCCCTGGTTCACTGCTTGGGCCACGAGGCACGAAGACACTGACAGCAGCAAACTTCGCGCTTGTGGCATTGCTCGCACGCTCGCAGAGATCCCGCAGCAAGTCTTCAAATTGAGCGACGTGGTCGAGTTTCGCTCGCCGTCCGAGAGAGATCGGCCCACTCTGGCTGGACGACCGCTCACGGTCTTGCGCCTGGTTTTCACTGCTCGAAAAGGCCGCCAGCGAGCTCTTCTGTGGCAGCCGCATTGACGTGGACTTCCACTCGTCGCGAGACGACTCTCGGGCTTCCCCTGAAGACTGCTGTCGTGGTCGTGCCTGAGGGGACTGAGACGCTCCTTTCATGATACCGAAGCTGAAGCGCTGCGAGCGCGTCTCGGGTTGCTGGATCTCCTTGGACACTGAGCGAGGCAGTGGCATCGTACGCGCAAACTTGGCCTGCGGTGAGTACAGCTGGGTAGGTCTCGGTGGTGCCTGGCCTCGTGTGTGGCGAGGCAGTGGGGACGTCGTCGAGAATGGAGGCGTTGAGCCCGTCGCCGCTCGGTTCGCGTAGAAGGCCTTGGACCATTTCCCGGGAGAAATTGACGCAGGCGGTGACAACGGCGTCACGCGTGGTCGCTCAGTCCACCGTTCCTCACTCGGCTTCGGGCAACTCACTGGCGGCTCCGCACTGTGACGACGCCCAACACCAACGGCAGCCCCACGAGCGACTGCAGCTTGAGGAGACACTGGTGGGCCAGCCGGAGTCCTCTTAGGGGTCTCGATACTCAAAGTTGTCTGGCGACGCTGGCGTCGAGCAGCGGGGCTTTCGAACGAAGTCGCGTCTAATTCACGCTCACGTCCTTGCAGGGCTGACGCGGTCAGCTTCACATCCGTCGCAATGAGTGCAAGAGCACTCGAACGTCCAAAGTGTTGGACATTACAGAGTTTGCAGATCCGCAGCGTCGTTGGCCCAATAGTGGGCAGGTCTGCATCTTTGTGGATGGAGCACTCGCGGCAAATGATATCTCCACACAGTCGGCAGTGGTGGCGACGTCGCGTGATAGGATGGAAGCGACGGTAGCACACTACACACTCGCTTCTGTCCGCATTTTCAATCCACCGCGTCGAGCGGAGCGTCTCAAGCTGCAGACTCATCGCATAGGCGTCCACGGCATTAACAATTCGGCCGATTCCCAGCGCCATTTGGTGGAGCACGCCTTGGATCGCTCGGAACTGGCGGTCGTCCGAGCTCAGGAACTGCGCCTGTTTGATTCCGTACTGCTTCTTACGGTCGTACGAGACCGACATGAAGAACACCACATCCGTGACTTCGTCGTTGTCGGTTGCGTAGAGCAGGAACCCGCCCAGCGGCACTTGAACACGCTCGAGATGGTGCGGAGGCTCGTTGAGCTGAGGGCAGTGCTTCGTGTCCATAGAGCGGAGGATCTTGTACGCTATGGGCATCTTCTCACTGACGCGTAGACCATCGTTCTCTCCAGCGGGGGCCGCTTCATCATCCGTGTCCGCGGTCTGGTTGTTAGGAGCCGCACCCGCGGCACTGAGCTCATCGATGGAAAGCACTTTCGTGTACTCCACAAGGCACAGGTCGCAGTCAGAGACCAGCGGGTTGATGCACTTGCACACCAGCCACCGCACAGCTAGCGACTCCGCAAGATGCGGTTGTTCCGGGTCAGTCAGCGCGAGTCGTCGGTGGGTCAGGACGGACGTGTCCGCCACGAGGTTCTCGTAAATGATCTTCGTGAACGATCTGTAGCTCGTGGCCATGGAGCAGTCCAGTGTCTTTACCACGGACGCCAACGGGGCTTGGACAGTGATACTGCTTCGTACAGCGTACGTTTCTCGGACCGAGCCGTCACTGGCTGGCGCGTCCGCAGCCGTGGTCGTCCCTGCGTAATGGGAAACCTCCGACGTGGTCGTGCGGTGGCGCTGCTGAGCTGCCAACGGGACTGGCAGCGACGAGCTCTTCTTGCGGCTCGCCTTGCTTCTACCGCCTGCGTCCGTGAGTGTGAGCGACGACGCACTTCCCTTCTCCCACAGCTTGACGCGTGATCCCTTCTTGCCTCGCACCCGCCGCCAGCCACCGACGATGTCGTCGCTTGGGTCGCACTCTGCCTGGAGATGCGGCAGCTGCTCTCGTGCGAGCGCCACGGCGGCTTCTTCTTCCGCCGGCGTCATGTCGAATGAAGCCACGAAGCTGCCCTGTGTCGTGCCACTACCCATCGCCAACAAAACGTCAATGGGGATAGAGGCGCCGGACATGGCGGGCTGCTCCACGCGCACGTCGTCGCTCTGCACCGTCGTCTCCGTGTCTCTGACGTCGCGCATCTGTGACGTGAGAGAAGATAAGGAATGTTGTAGAACAGAGCTCTTGGAGTTGTGGCGAGGGTGCGGAGAACCAACAAATGAGCGGATCTGTTGGTGGTGCCACCAACAAACCAACACAGGAAGGCGGTTAGATCTTTAGCCAGCACTTGTTGGCGTTGCTGTTGTTGGTCTTGTCGAAAGTGTTGGATTGTTGTGGCTTCGCCGGCAGAGTCCAGGCAGGTGTTTCGTTGGCGTCGGGTGAGCCAGCTTTTTCGAAGCGGCGTCCGACGAGTCTAACGTAGCGTGTGCGACTGCTCTTTGCGCACAGTCACGTGCGTGGAACGATCCGCGGGATGGTCCCATACCTCCAACGGACACTCCTCAGCAACCCCGCACAGTCCCCGATGGGTCTTAGTCAGCGTGTCGTTCCATTCGCTGGATTCGGCAGAACTTTCCATCCAATTCCGAACATGGAAACCGCTCGAATCGGTGCAGCGGCGAGTTCAGGCTGGGATCTATCCTTCACTATGCGATACGTACCCATCGGATAACGGAGGTGTGGACCGCATTATGGGTTCACTCCTGATCCTTTAACGCAAGAGATCCCAAGCATTGACCAAGTGGCATCAGCACCGTCTCATGAGCCCCTCGACGCCTTCGTGCTGCTGCGTGGCTTCAGGCGGCGGTTGGCGACTGCTGTGTGGCTGAGGCGTGGCTGCCTACGATCAAGGATGTGTGTTGTGTACAGTATGTCGTCTATTGAGAAATCCAAATAATTGCCAACTAGCCTCCTCTACTCTCTTGAGCGTGTCCGCGCTGCCTTGCTTCAACAGTTCGTCGCCACGATCAGCTTGGTCTTGTGTCCTTCGACGCGACGTCTCGGCGCTGCGTCTACGTCGTCTCTACTATGTACGTATATCCAAATCTAAAGCACGACACGACGTCTTCACCACTGCTTCCTCCTTCCGTCTGCAGCTTCGTTTGCGATGCTCCGTGTTCGTCCGTCCCTTCACACGACACGGCATCGCACAGCCCCACCAGGGTCCTACCCCCGCGGCGTCGTCTTGACGACTCCTCGTGGGGTGGAGATGGCCTTTCTAATTCATCTCGAACTCGTTCACTGGCTTCTTCCCGTTCGGCACAACCTGCTGAAGCCAGATTCGGGTCTTGTAGATCGCGAACAAATCGCGGACGAGTTCACGGAAGTCGATGCGGCTGCGATACAGTATCCACAAGTGTTAGAGCCACCACCTCCACGACATTCCCACTGCACAAGCATCTCACCGATCGGCTTCGAAGAAGAACGTGAGCTTGTGGCGATCAAACTGGTACTCAGCATCAATCACGTTCATCGGCAGCAGACGCTGGCGCACTTTGCTCTTGCACACCTCAAACACCTCGTGTTCTTCCTTGCGCTGCTCGCTCAAAAGGTCGCATTCGCGCGCGTTTGCGACACTGATGATCTTCTTCGTCGGCAGATCGTGGCGCTTTGCCCGACCAAGCGGGTCATCAGCGAGGCCCGTCGCTTCCACGCTGCCTGTGATCTTCGAGAGGTCGGTGACGCGACGAAGCAGACGGCCAATATCCTCTCCTCGATCCGCTTCCACCTTTGCAACCACGTTTTCGTCAGCAAAGTTCGAGCACGCAAGCCATCTATACCCATGCACTTACCTTGACGTATTCTCCTGGGTTGAACCCCGCATTGCCAGCGAAGAACTCGCTGCGACCTCTCTTGAACTCCACTTCGTAGTACGCCTCCGGCGGTGGTGGAGGGTACTGGTTGTTGCTGACGTGGCGCGTGTCAGGTGGGAGTGGAGGTGCCACCGGTGAGCGAGGCCATTCGTAGGACACACCACCAGATCCATGTCGACCGTTGACAGGATACTCGACCGGTGGTGCAGCCGGAGCGAACATTTGGTTGCCTTCCAGAGAGTGCGTGCGAACACGCTGGTTCGTTTGGAAATACTCCATGCTGTAGGAACGAATTCCACGACCCGTTGGCGTGCGATGAGCTGGGACTTCCTGCTCATGCGGAGGCATGTGCTCTGGATATGGCGGCGCCGCAAAGTCCGTCGAGTAGCGTCGGTACGGCGCAGGCGGAGCAGCCTATCGTCGTCAAGGGATGTTAGACATGTTCAACTCCGATCCTATGGCACTGTTGAACGAGCGATCCATGCATACCTGGTGCTGGTGGTAGGCGTGGACATCGTTCTGCGGAATGCTCACACGTGGCGGGCGGACAGGGTTTTGGTGCATCATTGGCGTCGGCTGCGGCGGAGGTGGACCACCACCGTGGAACTGACGCATGGTAACAGGGAAATCTGGCTGCGGTGGGTGCGGCACGTACTGCTTGTTCGTGTAGGCAGGGTTGTAGTTGTTCGAGCCAAATCCAGCGGAATACGAGAACGATCGCGCTCGCAATCGCTGCTGGTGCTGAGGCTCCTGCTGAGGGGGCAGCGGCGGGTTGAAGTCGGCTGGCCGAACGTACGTGAAGTCCACGGACGAGGCTCGCACATCCTTCGTTGTCCTACATTGATCAAACCACACTGAGAATCCTGCTCGGACACACTGTCCTCTTGCATCACCTTACCGAGTGCGCGGCTCTCTCGTCTCAGCCACTTGGTTGCTCGACTCACTGATCAATTACACGCACATGGGTGTCAGTCGACGAATAGTACGAGAGGGAAACGCTACAGGGGGAACACTCACTCGGCAAACAAACCCATACCACCGCCAAACATGCTGGCGGCACTCTCGTCCAGAGAAGATCGGAACTGGCCAAACCGAGGCGATGTAAGCAGCTCTTCGTCTTGGAGTTGCCACGTGCTCGCGTCCTTGCGACTGCTGAGGACAGGCGACTTGACACGGAGAAGTTGGTTGGCACGCGAATCTTCCGATAGCACAGGAAGCGGAGACGTCGCGAACGCCGATCCGTCCACGTCAATCCGTCCAGGGCGGCGCGACTCGCGGTCCAACGTGTTGTTGTCCAACACATCGACAGTCTCTTCGTCCGATGAAGACGATTCGACCAGCGACGATCCTGACGACGACAAGTGGGCGACATCACGGAAGCTCGACGAGTGCGCCAGTTTCTTCGCGCCACTTGACGCGCCGTTCGCTTGAGAGCGCGGAGGAAGATCGAAGCCGTACTCGAGGTGGTGGTCAAGCTGATTCGAGCTCGAGATCACGTGCGCCGACGCGCGGCGACCCAACGGTCGCCAGGCCGCACCCCCAGGTGACGACCCAGTCGACGAGGTCAGCGATTCCGAGAACGATTCGCGGCGCTGCGGCTTGCCCGCAAGCGTGGCCGAGTCATTCGCAGCGGTGACCAGGCGGTCGCCGCCCAGCGGCTCGAACGTGCTGCCGTTACGACGCAGTTCGAGTCCGTTAAGACTGCTCAACGACCGCGAGCCGACGTCGTCCTCGTCCTCGTCCGTCGTGAGCGCCGCCATGCTGGTCGAGAGGAACTCGCACCACTCGTCCTGCGGCGACAAGCGCTTGTTCGAGCGCGGGAAGTCCAGCGACGCGTGGCGCGTGCGCTGGTGCTGCATGCTGCTCGGTCCCTCGCCACGGACAGAAGCGGCGGAGCGGTCGGGCGTCACAGGCGCAGAGGAGCGTAGTGGAGCTACGGGAGCGAGCCGACAGTCACGCCGAGGACTGGTCGCGATGTCGGTGGGGGCGTCGCGCAGAGAGGATGATGCGTGCGGACCCAGTGCCAATATGCCCGTTGATGGCGGACGCTGTCTCTGTCTCTGGCAATCTACTGCACTTGTGTCTGCTCTTCCGCCGGCCGCCCTCCTGCTGTAGTTCTCCTCCTCGCGCAAAATATCCTGTATTACCTGTGAGACTTGATGCGGGGTATTTTTTTCGAAGAGGGCGTTTCTTACCGAAAGTTCGAAGGTTCCCTTCTCGACCAAGTTCAAGCTGGTCTGATAAATGACAGCTGACCAACACTCGTAAATGACCGCCACGTGCTTCAAGGTCGGCGCAAATTGCCCTCGGTTTGGGACAGTCCATGGGCACATCGTAAATTACATGAACAAGTGCCATCGTTAGGGGTGTGGGAATTATTGCCAAGGACGTCAGTCGTGCTTTTTGGCCAATCCAATCACTCAAGGATCTTTCGACCAGAGTTTTGAGCCAAGGCGTTCGTCGCATGGGACAGAGGCGAACAGGGAGAGAGCACAGCAACACGCCGCCCCTCTTCAGAAGGAGTCATCGATTTGATGTGGGAAGAGGATGCAGGGCGGGTGAGGGAGGATGCGAATCCTCAATTGAGGATCCAACTTCAAATTGCTCCTCTCGTAAAAACGTGAAAATTGTTCCGTTCGGGAAACTAAAACAAGGATAAACAATCTCCGTGAGTTGAGCCGCAGAGCTCGAGCACGAAGACTCTTGGCGAGCATGGTTTGAGCTCCGTTAGTAAGCTTGAGCTTGACGGTGAGCTTGCCTGTCGTGGATGCTTTGATGACGACGCCGGATCCCCACCTTCTTTGTCAATAAATTGCATTAGACCAGAATCAGGCTGCCGGCGTCAACTGCGTCTGATTCCACGCGAGACATGACGCCTCGCTTTTTTGGGTCGACTTTCTGAGACAAAATAAAAAAATGTCGGGCAGTGTACAGGGGAGTGAATCTCCGGTCACTCGAGCGGGGAACGAGTGCCCTCGCTTCTCAACTGCGCCAGATGGCTGCGTTGAAGTTGCTTCTCACACCAGAAGCCACATGGCTTCGCCTGCGTCATTCCAGAGACACCAACGAGGAAAAAAGTCGAAGAACACGGCGCCAGATTCAACCGCACGCGCCGGAGACTGACTTCTCTCATTCCTCACGTCCTCATATCGATGTCATTTCCGCTTTGGCCTCAGGGCACGAGAACCTCAACACACCACCAGCAACCTCCAGCATCATGCTCGAGCAACTTCTGCAAACGATCGGATGGGCAGCCCCAAAGACGATGGCCAGCGACAACGCACCCAACTCCATGAACACACACGCGATGAACCTCCATGAAACTCACACAAGTAGTGACGACACCGACGACTGGGTCGTGTTATCCCAGGACGCACTCGCTCCGCAGCCATCCAAGCCACGTCGTCGGACATACGCTGAAGTCGTGGCAAGCCAACGACAACCGTCGACGACAGCGTGAGAGTACCATATTTTTTGAAGGCAGGAAGCCATCCATACACAACTCTCTCGAGGCCCTCCAGCGTTCTGTCATCGGAGGAAACGACAGCGCCGCAGGATCTCACCGCTACGCACCACAAACAACAAGACCGTTGATACCTCTTCTCGTACTAGTAGAAAACAAGACTTTTTCTTTGTTGCACTCGAATAGAGGCCGAGGCATAACCCTTATAAACTACTGCTGCAAGCTACTCTACTGTGCTCCGTGTTCTACCAACCTAACTCTCTTCGCTTTTTGACTCGCACTCAGCTGGTAAATACGACATGAGCTTCTCCGGTACGATTCCTTTCAGCTCGTCGTACGGACACTTGTGCAGATTCAGTCTTCGCAAAACTTCCGTATCGTCGTTGATCTCGAACGGACTGCTGAAGTTGAAGAAGATGTCTTGACGATCTTCAGACATCTCACACTGGATCACGGTGTCCTTGTTGGTGTTCACAACGATGAACGGCAGGAAGATCCGGCCTTCGTCGCGCTGCGAGTCTGATGGCGTCTCCTTTCTCCTCTTGGCGTTGCGCTTCAGCAAGTTCTTCATCGCGACTTGCTGCACGAGAAGATCTTGCAGGTGCTGCTTCTTTTGCTCGATGCTTTTCATGCGCTCGTTTCGTTCGGCCTGAATAGACAAAAAGGGTTCATGAGCATCTCTGTCGCGTACGCTTCTGACATGAAGTAAGACTCACAATCAACATCTCAGCGTCGTGCTGAAGGCTTGTGGGAAGCCCTCGCCATCGAATCTCTTTCCGCTCCTTGGAAATGATATCCATCGCCATCAAGACGTTGAGCGCGTCGTATACTCGGCGACGGATGTTCTTCTCGTCGTATACCTGTCAAACAAAGCCAAACAATAAGACCCCGTCACTCTAACCACATTCTCGGACAGCACGAGACTCACCGCGTCGTTTGGCCGCATGGTGACAAACTCTTTGACGAGCTCATCAGCGACCTCGTTGTAGGACGTCACGTTCTTCTCTTCCACTTTCTGGCACACTTTCATACTGAAATGCCGCAGACCCTTGTTAATCTTCAGGTACTTCCGCTTCTTGGCAGAGAGCCTAGAGTCCACACAAATCGGCCCAATTAGACACGATGTTTCTGTACCAATCCAACGCAAGTTTCAACTCACGGGCTCGAGAAGGTCGGACTATCAGGCTCCGACTTCATGGCCGACAGAGGTCGCTTCCCGCTCGCTTTATCCGTTGGCGTCTCCAGACCAGGCTCCTGCTTGATATCAACAAGGGCACCGTCCTTCATCAGGCCAGCCTCTGTTGCCATCTTCTCTAATCCTTGCGCTTTCATCAAGTTGACAAAGTCATCGTGAAGGCTGCTCGGGGTGGCAGTGGACGCGATGGCACTGCTGGCGTCGTCCTCGAAAAGCTTTCCTGCGGCCGACGACACGCCTAACGCGCATTTTACAAGGTAAGCGCTGGCAATCACCACACAGCGCCACAAGCAATGATCGTACCTGCCGGAACAGCGTCTTTCTCCTCCTCCAAATCCATCTCGGTAAGTTTCTTCAGCTCGCGGCGCGTCACGCGGGGCTTGGAAGCACTATTCTCACTCGCTGTTGCATTCACTGACGCGATTGATCCACTTGTAGCTACTCGTTTCTTCGAGTTCGGGCGGCCGGGAGCCTTCGGGCTCGAAGGGTTTGCCGCCGGGGAGGACGCAGCCGCGGATTGAGGGGTATTCGGGGCGTCCGACATTCGCGTAGGTTTAATCCTGGACTCACTTTCTGACGATAATCGCATACACCAGCACATCGTAAAACGTTAAGCGCACGTCCGAGGTGGAATCGCTTCCATTTGCGGCCTCCACTCACCTATGCTCCACAATGTGTCACTTCAACGAATCTGTGGCGTCGATGAAGATGCGGTCGGTGTGCGGTGCTGGGAGCCACAACGCGAGTGAAAATGAGAGGTAGAGGAGCGCGATGTCTCCCCCGTCGCGTCTCCGTTCCTGATGCTGCGCCGGACGCGTGGCAGGCCCCTCAAGACAGCGCAGACGCGGGCGATGGCGGCGGACAGCTCCTTCGCTCAGGCGGCTGATGGAGGTTTGAACAAAACGCGGGGGTCATTTCGACCAAACCACCGCATTTCGCGCACTGTGCTCGCTCTTTTTATCCAATTATCTAGCGCTAGAATAATTTTTGAGGATTTTGATTGGTGGAAAGTAAACCGGACTTTAGCTGCAACGATAGGCCAAGCGAAAACGCGGAACCGAGCGAAGGAAACTCGACGGAAACGTCACGCAACCCGGAAACACGGGCGACATGGCGGGCGACGACGACTTCTACATGCGATACTAGTGCGTGTGAAGCTAGTGGCTCGTACGCGCCACGTTGGCTCTGGATTTGCTTACCCAATCATGCCTGTGCGCAGCGTCGGTCACAAGGGAAAGTTTGGCCACGAGTTCATGGAGTTTGAGTTCCGGTCGGATGGAAAGCTGCGGTATGCGAACAACTCGAACTACAAGAAGGACTCAATGATCCGCAAGGAAGGTGGGTATTCGTGAACGCAGTGACCTGATGAGTCGCGCCAACCCACTAAAGCTCTCTGCCTTAGTCACCGTTTCCAAGTCGGTTATCGACGAAGTGAAGCGAATCATCCGCGACAGCGAAATCACCAAGTAAGTGCTGACCTGTACAACTACAGCACTGTCCTGGGCATTTGAGGAGCTAGTTCTCACGTGTCTACGCTTTGCAGGGAGGACGACAAGGAGTGGCCGGAGCCCGA
Source organism: Pythium apleroticum (assembly GCA_023337875.1). Classification (NCBI taxonomy): domain Eukaryota; phylum Oomycota; class Peronosporomycetes; order Pythiales; family Pythiaceae; genus Pythium; species Pythium apleroticum. The sequence continues at coordinate 49,380 of JAADXN010000001.1, read as the reverse complement.
CCGAGTCGGCCGACAGGAGCTCGAAGTCATTCTCGATGACGAGCACATCTCATTCACGGTAGGCCGCATGCTTCCTCTGTTGGGACCAAGGATTCTCTGAGTAACCCGGTACTGACCGAAACCCCTTCTACTTCCTCAATTCAGTGTGCCAAGATCGGCTCGCTGTTGGATGTTCAGGATAGCAAAGACCCTGAGGGCCTTCGAGTGCTCTACTACCTTGTGCAGGACCTCAAATGTCTGGTCTTCTCGCTCATCACACTGCACTTCAAGGTAGGAATCCAGCCATTTCTAGTATTCTGCAACACAACAATCGTGCTAATGAGCGATGCCACGAATTCTGGACACGTAGATCAAGCCCATCCCGTAAGCACCTTCAAGCTGGCGGCAATCAGCATTCCGCCCAAGAGTCTTGGGCCAAGACTTGGGCCCCAAGTGAATACAGCACAGCACATACAGAACATCTCCTTGATCCGTTTGCTTTGGCCATTCCACTTCATAACTACAACAGTATCCGCTCGTGTGGACTTCTCGTCTCCTCATGACGTGAAGGTAGTCACATGCGAGTCACCACCACCATGCTGTTGTGGATATCCGACCAGGTTCATTCCCAACGCCGTATCCTTCTCGTTTGCCAAAACACGGTAGGTTCCATTCTGTGTTCTCCCCCCATTATTCACAATATCCACCTTATTTTGACAAATTTATCGTGAAATGTTTAAAACACCTGTAAAAATCACCTCATCCACCAAGAGCAAGAGAGAGAGAGAAAGAAAAGAAGCGAAGAACGAGCTTGTGTATCGGCGGCGAAGTTCGCGCGGTCAAAGAAAGGGAACCGACGGGCATCGGCAGGCACACTCCTTCCTCACACAGCATCCACGTTGGATTTCCAGAGAACGAGAAGCGCGGGCCCCACCTGCGTCTGCATCTCCCTGAGCCTCTCCAGCTGCCACCCCACGCTCCGTCGACTGCCGAGACCCTGGACGACGCGCCAGCACTAACAGCACCAGAGTTGGGTTGCTGGATCGAGCGAGAAAGACCGCCAAACGTAGAAGAAACAAGCAACCACACAGCCACATCTCACCATGGCGCAGAACCGAACGTGCCATTTCAAGCTCGTGCTGCTCGGTGACACGGCCGTGGGCAAGTCCTGTCTGGTTGTGCGATTCGTGCGCGACGAGTTCTTCGAGTTCCAGGAGCCGACGATCGGCGGTACGTTGTTGACGGCCCACAGAGGAGTCGATCAGAGCTAACGGGTGTTCACTTTTCCAATGCAGCTGCCTTCTTGACGCAGACTGTGAACCTGGACGATGGCGTGACGGTCAAGTTTGAGATTTGGGATACCGCTGGCCAAGGTTCGTTCTCGTAGTCGAAAAATCACGGCATTGCCGAAAAACTAAACTTTTGTAACTGTTAGAGCGATACCGCAGTCTTGCGCCGATGTACTACCGTGGTGCTGCTGCCGCGATCGTCGTTTACGATGTCACCAACAAGGTAGGTGGTGATGCAGCCGTTCGGATGCCAAGGATTCTCCGTGCTGATTCGGTGGGATGTGGATGTAGGACTCGTTCACCGGAGCCAAGTCCTGGGTGAAGGAGCTGCAGCGACGCGGTGACCCGAACGTCGTAATCGCGCTCGCTGGCAACAAGGCTGATTTGGAGGCTCGCCGAAAGGTGGACTTTGAAGAAGCACACCAGTATGCTGAGGACAACGACATTCTTCACCTCGAGACCTCGGCGAAGACGGCCGTGAACGTGAAGGACCTGTTCGTCGCGATCGCCAAGCGCCTGCCGAAGAACCCACCACAGCCTGAGCGGGAAGCGTTCCCAATTACGGCGCCGGCGCCGCAGAAGAAGGGCGGCTGCTGCTAATCTACATGCATCGCAAGCAGGTCACTAGAGAGCCAACACTGTGACTTTGTATTCGTCCGAGAGAGAATGAGAGAACTTGAAGCTCATGCCGTCTGTGATTACATTCGGCACCACCCAAGGATTGCAGTGGTCGAGTGGCTTCACTCGCCGCATCCGCAGTAGGAAAACACGAGAGTGAAGAAGAGAAGAGGTTTGTTTTCATGTTTAATCTAATATCTATATTCTGAGCTCAGCATGATGCCCGTCCTTTGACAGCACCTCATTCGCTGAGGAGCTCGCGCTCATGTATCGCAGCCATAGATACGTAGGAAGAACGGAACGTATTGTACGGTTCAGCAGCAAGAGTTCGTGTTTCTTACTTCTCCTTCTTGACGTCATCGATACCGACGGTCGAGTTGATACCGAAGATACGCACGCGGTCCAGCTCTGGCAACTTCGCCAGGATGAGCGTGAGCCAAATCGGGAAGTTGATGAGGAGGTGCTTGACGTCGTAGTCCGTGGCGACCGAAGCAGCCATGAAGAGCACCGTCGGCACGATCATCAAAAACTTCTTCGTAGGCGTCCACTTGCGGCCCTCGTCGATCTGCTCGTAGAAAGTGAGCTCACGGTAGTCACCCATCGAGTTGGTCTCGTCCGGCGAGCCCTTGATCCAGTGCATGATGCCAAACGAGATCTGTTTAACATGATGAGCAACATATATCGTCAGCGACAATTCCGCAGGCGAAGCTCAAGCATCAAGATGGCCGATCGCTTACCAGACCGTGAATGACGCTGACGTAGGTCCACGCCTCGCTCGCTGGCACGAAGATCGGCATCGCCGCGAACAGGCAGCCGAGGAGGATCACGTAGAACGTCCAGAAGCCGCGCGACTCCATCCAGTTCACGTTCTTGTTGAGGCTCACTTCCCCCTTCGCCATGGTTGCTGGTTGTTGGAAAGAGTCGGCGGAGATAAAAGCGTTGGTATTTGGCGTTTAGATGGCGACTGCAAACGTTGGTGTTTCTTTCGTTGCAATCGTTGGCGCAGCGTTTGTCCGCGAGGTGTCGGGGGCTCCTGCTGCGTGTGGCGTTGGTTCGTTTGTTCCCGTTCTCACTTGGAAAACTTCACTGTGGGCCGCCCAAGAAGGGAAAAGTGGGCTGGGTTGCTTGTCTCGCCCGCCGTCAGCAAAAAGAACGGCGAGGAAACAAGCTTTGATTGGTAGATAACCCGATCAATTACCAAACATTGTCGTTTTGACCAATGGAAGCTGATCGTGCACCTTTGAAATTTGATTGATGAGACAATGGATCACTCGCATTCTAGAAACCTCTCGGTGCCATAAACTCAAATTTCAAACTAGAGAACCACCATCAAGTCCTGATTTTTCAGCTTCTGCTTCTGCTGCATCTCAACCAGTTAGATGTTGATGGGACCAACATATATGCTACATCACAGGTGTATATATCACACAGCAAAGGGGTTCGGCTGTTGCCTGACTTGGCGTGGCATCCGATCCCAAGAAGCGGGGGAAGGCGAAGTGATCGCGGGCAAAGAAGAAGACCGCGCGGAGGGATCGCCGCTACGTCGCCAGGGGCTCCATCTCCACACAAGCACAGCTAGTATCTAGATACGCCACGTGCACATCTCTGTCTCCACGCAATTGCCGTCGCCTTCCTTGCTTTCCCCTTCGAGAAACGCGGTGTTGAAGACCATGGACGGGGTCGAGAAGTGGGTCCAGGAGACTTTTGCTCCCGTCGTGCTCACGTGCTCGACGCCAGAGGTGGAGCGGCTCGCGCAGAAGAACAACCTCGCTTTCGCCGATCTGCTCAACGGCTTCAGCATGCTGAAGCAGACCGACACGCCGCTGCGGTCCGTGAACCACTCGTACACGTTGGCCGACTTCAACTTCCGCTTTCTCGCGGCCTCACAGTTCGCGCCGCTGCCGCTCACAGACTCGATGCGTCTGCTGAACGAAGTCGTGATGCGCCACCCGCCCACCAGCAGCGGTGCGTCTTCCAGCGCCAGCGCCAACGCCAACGGCCACGCCGTGATCGACCTCGACATGCCGTCCGTGCGTACTGTGGACGACGTGCCCGTGTTCCTGCGGGTGCTGGGCGCCGCGAACAACCCCGAGCCGCTGATTTGGTACCGTGAGTTCAAGCGCGCGCTCATGGACTCGTTTCGCTGCGAAGAGTTCAGCATGATGGGCCAGCCCGTCGCCACGCTTGTGGTCGTGTCGTCCACGGACAGCAACCCGCGCGCGAGCTTCGAGCAGCTCAGCTCCCCCAACAACTTGCCCGCCGTGTTTGCGCAGGGGCTCTACGACCCGAATATGCCCAAGTTCTACCTAGTCGTCCACGACGTGGCGGAGACCGACGGCACGTCCATCGACGCCGAGGCGATCCTGCGGAACATGCAGATCCCTGCCCACGCCGGCGCCGTGTTGTTCTTCAATTCGTTGGCGCTGGACGCTGCCACGAGCGCCAACGCCGTGATCTGGAGCAAGCACCCGTACGCGCGAGCAGCTTTGTTCCCGGATGCCAACAGCGGCAACTACCCGTATTTGACGGAGCACGTCGGTGGCTTCCTATCGAGCGAAGACCTGGGGCGGCTGAATACGTTCGTGCGTGATTTCGGCATCCGGTTCGTGCTGCCGGCGCTGGAGACGCGCATCTTTCAGCTGAACGAAGTCGTGTCCGCCATGAAGAAGGGCGTGAAGAACGTCTTCAAGTCGTGGCTGCGCAAGCCAAAAGATCTGACGACGCGAACTAGCCAGCAGCAGAGCAGTTCCAGCGTCACGTATCGTGCCGACTCGATCGAGACGCAAACGCGGTTGCTGGCAGACACGGCCTTCATGGTGCGTGACTACGACCTGGCGCTGCAGATGTACCGGCTCGTGCGGGACGACTACAAGTCGGACAAGTCGCTGTACCACTGCGCAAACGCCAACGAGATGATCGCGTTGTGCCTGATGCTTACGAAGGGATCGCCTGTTCAGATGACCAACGCGCTGGACGCCGCGACGGCCGCGTACTACAAGGTTAGTAACCCAGCGACGTGTCGACTTGCAGTGCGTGCCGCCGTGATCGCCGGAGAGATCTTCGTCACGCTCAGCAACATGGGGCTCTTCACGGACTACATGGACAATGCATCGGCGGCATTGATTCGAGGATCGACGATGGAGCAGGGCATCTGCTCGGCCGTGCTCATGGAGCGAGCAGCGATGTGCGATCTGCAGGCGCGGTCACCGAAGTTCCGCAAGTTTGGCTTCCGCATGGTCATGGCCGGCCATGTGTACGACTCACTGGGACACAGCGCCCACTCGGCTCGCTGCTATGCGCTTGCACGCGCAGTATACGATAGCAGCGGTTGGTTCCAGGTCGAAGACCACATCAACTTCACGCTCGCGCAGCAGTCCAACCGTCTGAACGACCCGATGTCTTCGATTCAACTATTCCTCAAACTGATCGGCACGGGCCGCAACTCGGCGAGCCAACAAGAGGCGCTGCTGTACGAGTTCAGCATGATCGTGAAGGAGTTTCTGGCTAGTGGCGGGACCCCCGCCAACGGTTTGTCATCGAGAAATGGTCCAGTCATGATCAAGAACACCGGCACGACGAAGAAACTGGTCGTCCGAGACCTTGTCATGCCTGAACTCGACGACAAGTCGACCGTCGTGTTCGCTCCCGTGAATGCCGTCGGCATTAATCGTGATATCGACGGAAACGAAGCGGAAAGCGATGCCTGGAAGGAGCTCGATTTCGTTCTGGAGAAACAATCGCTGATCCATCGGCAAGCAACAATATCTGCTGCACCGTCTGGCAACAACGCACCAGGCAACCGTTGGTTAGCGTCGATACCGTCGTACAACTTGCCGTACAGAGGCAAGCGAGGGGCCGCTGCGCTGCTAAAACCTCGTCAGTATGCGCTCGGTGAGCGTATTTACGTGGAATTTGAGATGAAGAACGCGTTGTCGTGCGCAGTGGACGTGGAAAACATCCATTTGTACGGCAAATTCGAGCCGCAAGACCCCGCGAATGGCGGTGGTGGGGTGTTTGACGTGCCCGAGTCGGACGACTTTGGGAACTCGAGCAACCAGCGCATTACAGTCGACCGCGTCAACCTACAGCTCCTACCTGTGACTGAAGAGCGCGTCCGATTAGCAGTGTGCCCGAATGTTCCAGGCAAGCTGCGTATCACGGGTGTTCGATGGTCGATTTGTGGAGGGGACGTGCTGGGCGAACACGCGTTCAACATTCCCGGGCCACTGCTGCAGGACACGCGCGCAAACAAAGAGGCTCGCGCGCGTGCTCCAAACGTGACTCTGATCGCGGATGTCGTCGGTCACATGCCTTGGCTCGGGGTGAACATCCAGTCGGTGTATCCAGAAACGTACCTGGGTGAGATCGTGCGGCTCAACGTCGCTCTTCACAACGCTGGATCTGCTGACCTCGGGCAGCTTCAGGTCTGCTGCTCCGACCTCTCGCTGTGCGTTTCCCCAGACAGCGCGAACGCGTCCCCTGCTGACCTGGCAAAGTACATCGGTGCGAATGGCCAGGTGGTCGATCTCACCCACATCTCGCTTCGACCTGGCGAGCGCCGTGACATTGTCTTGTGGGCAAGAGCGACTCGAGTCGGCAAGCAGCAGCCGCGGCTTCTGTTCAAGTACAAGCGTCACGTCGAAGGTGAAGACCCGGAGCGTGCGCTCGCCCGCAGCGTCCAAGCCAAGCTCGATCTCAATGTTCTTGCGTGCGTCAACGTCACCTACTCAATCGAGTCCAACTACGCCTCGAGCGGAGAGTACATCCTGGCACTCACCGTGAACAATTTGAAGCCGCGACGACCGGCGGATGCTGACTCTCAGTTGGCGACAGTGAACCTCGAGAGGCTCACGTGTGTGAGCAAGTCGTGGCACATTGTGCCATTCACCCCAGCATCTTCATCGGCCGGTGGATCGCGAGTCGCCACTCGACTGGACGCACAGGAGACCAGCACGTCATACTTCCGCGTGATCCCCAAAACCGAAAGTGACAAGCCGTCCACAGTCGCACTGTCAGCGAGTCCACAAAATTCAGATGCGCTTCCGCTGGATCAAATGCTGTGTCTGGACCACGCCCTCGATCTCGTGCGGACGTCGGAAGCTGCAGCCAGTGGAGGAGCCAGCGGGGATGGAGGTGGAGCCCCTGGTGGTGGCGGTATGCGCTCCATCCAGAGTGTGCGACGAGAGAACAAGGCACTGAAGGGCGGAGCCGCAGATCCGGCGAGTGCTGAGCAGCAATTGCAGGTTGAGAAGCCCGCACCCCAGCCAACGTCGTTGGAGGCGCTGCTCCACTCGCGCGATACGGACGCGCACTTGATTCTCGTGTGGTCGTCGCCCAAGACGACGGCTACCGGATCCGCTGCGGTCGTCGGCCAGACCAACTTGGTTTCCGTCAAGATCCGCTCGTCCATCAAGGCAAGCGTGTGCCCACTCACGATCACTCTCGACTACGCTGACAGCGTCTCGCTTCGTCCTGTGGGCGGTGCGGCTGCCGGCTCAAGCCTTGCGTTCGCGGAGGTTGACGTGGTCATGACGGTTCGCAACGACTCGACATTGAGTGCGCGCCCCATCGACTTCACGCTGGAGCTGCTGCATCCGGAGGAGAGCAAGCCAAAATCTTCAGCCGGCGCGACGGGCTCCTCGCTGCCAGCACCAGCTCCTCACTTTTTCTGGTCCGGACTCACGAAGAAACGCGTGGTTCGGTTCGCCCCCAACTCCAAGACCGAGTTCAAGCTCAAGGCGTGCTTCCTGAGCGCTGGTGTGTACGACCTGAACCGCTTCCGCTTCGTGGTGACGCCGTCGTCTGCAGCCGACGATTCTTCCGCGGCGGCGTCGCCATCGTCGGCTGTGTTTGTGTTCCCAGTCGAGTACCTGGTGTACGTACACCCCGCCACAGAAGCCGCTGGGGTGGGAGTCCAATAGATCGAAAGAGTTGAAAGTGGCCACTAATGGACCACCGACTCATCTGGAAGAAATTCGCAGCTTTCGTGGATCTGGATGCCAAGATATTAATGGATGCTGCGTCGCTGTGTGTCATTGTGTCTGTGCGCCTGTGAGAGTCGCCGTCGCCGTCTCATCTTGCATTGGGTTCGTCTCACTCTCATTATGCAGGCACACTCGGCTCGTCCCGACAGCGTCCTCAAAGCGCATGCTGTGCTTCAGCGATTCGTCCGCGTCTACGTGGAGACTTTCCCCACGAGACGCGATGTGCGCAGTCGCCAGCTCCTCAAGAAGGCATTCGAGAACTGCCAGCTGCCAACGCGTCCGCACGTCGCAACGATCGACATGGAGAAGCTGGTAGAGAGGCGACAAGATCTCGTGCGTCGATACAGCGCCTCAGCTCCGGTGGTCGCGGAGCCAGTGATCATGCGAAAAACTTCAGTCGCATTTGACCCGGACGATCGCAACGACGATGAGGTCGACGCTTTGAAGACCGCAGAGAGCAGCGACGAGGGTGAGCCGCAGCACGAGCAGCAGCACGTGACGTTCGAACTCGTCGTGCAGCATCTGCACAGCCAACTTGAGGAGCTTCGAGAACAGAATGCTACCAAAGACAGTCGCATCGCAGAGCTCGAGGCAATCGTTGCGGCGCTCACTATGGAAAACCGCCACTTGCGCCACGCGATGCACTTGGTCAAGACGCCTAGAACAGCCACCGCAAGCATCTGCACCACCGACGGCAACCAAAGTCTCACCACGTAACTCGTAAATAAAGCTGGTTTACCATCACCGACATCGCTCTTCTTCTAGTGCGCGGGGCGCTTGCGGTACTTGAGCTCGATGCGTCGGATTTCCTCTTCTTCTTCCTCGTCTGAGTCGCACACCACGGTCTCAGCAACGTACTTGATCTTCGGGATGGAGAAGCTACTGCCATGGGAGAAGCCGAACGTGACCAGAGCCCCACCGCGCACGATTTCCTCCCGGTTGGGCGTATTCGGGATGCGAAGGCGTTCAGCGAGCAGCTCGTCTATCTTACTGGCGTCCGACTCTTCGTCAAACTCGTCGCGCTCGCATTGCGCTGGTTGATGTGACTTGTGCGAACGAGCCGATGGAATGTACTGGTAAGGGCAACTTGTGGGCTGGTCAATCGAGCTTACCGGAAGCTCTCCGGTTGCACTGTCGTTTGAAGAGCGGCTCTCGGTGGCATCAGCCACAGTCTGAGGATTACGGGTGTCGCCTCCGTGCTTATCAAGCGTGCCTTGCTTTGCTGGGGCTTGCTCGTCGTCATCTTCAGTGAGGAAGAGGCTCTTAAGCCGCACACCAACTACCGATGATGAAATAGACGACAAATCCGACGGGTTGGATCCTTGACTGATCGATGATAACGCCAACGAGCTGACCATCGACTCATCCTGGTCGGCCTCACCGATTGAAGCGTCTTGGTGGTCCTCTTCCACGGCATCACGTTCGTAATGGATGGACTCTCCATCCCCTCTCTCGTCATGAACGGAAGCCGCCGAAACGAGAGGGTCTTCAGCAGGGCCGTGGTGAGTCGCCGTGTCTTCACTCGCGATGCTGTCATGGCCACGCTCACTGTCGGCAACAGATGAGCCAGAGGACCGCGAGCTTGCAGCGGCTAGAAGCCGAGCGTTTTCGGCACGGGTCTCTGTCAACACACGCTGAAGTTGAGCGATCTGGTCTTGCATGTCTCGCAGCTGGCGTTGCTGCTTCTCGAGCATTTCCTGGTGCTGGAGCGCGAGAAGCTGCTGCGACCGACAACAGCTCTGCATTGAAGGCGCATCTTCGTTCTCGACTGGTAGCTTTGTCAGGATTGCACCGGTGGCGATTGTGTTGGGGACTCCGTCCTGAACACGTTCCGATTTAGACACTCGAGCACTTGTCACTGGGGGGTCCGCTGATCGGCTTCTCCACGATTCAAGGCCTTGTGTTTCTGGCGCCTCGCTTTCTTGACCACTACGCCTCGTGGAGATGGTTGACGATGATGGGGCCTCAGGTGTTAACACCAGCGCCATCTCCAGGTTACCTTTGAAGCTGGGCACGCCTGCGAGACACTGGTTTCGGGCGTGTGCCGCAGCCCACGAAATGTGCGAGGATGCACTTGACTTTCCCGCGACTCGGCACTCGAAGAATCGTGGAAGTGGGCCAGCCGCTGATCCCGAGTAAACAGCGACGAGAAACGTCCCGACGTCCACCTGGGCGCGCTCCTTCACGATCTTGGAGACGAGAAATCGCACGCACGACGTAAACAGAAATGGGTCGGCGACGCGAATTCCGTCAGCCGCACCCGAATCGTCCACGTCGACACCGTACACCCAGAGACCAACGATTGGCCGCTGCAACACGAGCGGATCCGTCTCCAGCAGCGGCACTGCCTTGCGTGCTCGATCCAGTGTGAGGAAGCCGAACCGCTGCGTCTCGGCACCAAATTCACAGCGCAGGAGACTCACTGCAAGCGGCGTCATCAGCAGCGGAAGGCTGCGAATGAGATTGAACTCGAGCTCCACGGACGGCACGACCGCGTCCAGTTCCACGTCAATCTCGGCGCGACTGCGGTCGGATGGGATGCACACAACAGCAGTGGCGTGGACTTCAAATGCTCCGCGTCGCCTACCGCTGGTCCCGCTTGTCGTTTCGAACGTCGAGCGCGCGGCATGCAACAAATCACGGCGACTCTGCTCCTCGTCTTCCGCGTACGTCGGCTTGGATCGGTGAACGGGCACGATCCAGGACGGTGACTGCGACTGTGCGCTTGCTGGCTTGTGGAGATCCTACACATATCCATCAATCCTCGTCAGTCCCCATATTCCCAGCTGGGTCTCAGCCAACCCCACGACGTACCAGGTCCGTCAGAGTGAGGAAGCCGTCGGCGTCGGCCGCACCAGTAGCATACCCCAGCAGTCGCGGCTGAGAGCCTGCAGTGTGCTTCCGCCCCAGTGTTCTCTTTGTTTCCTGCGCGAGTTGCGCGTGGAGTTTCTTCAGCAGGCCGTTGGACACCCGCAGTCGCGGCAACACGTCCGCCGTCGCCAACCCAAAGGGCCCCGCGAGCACGCGACGATCCCTGAGCACCACGGCACCATTGACATCGTCAGTACCATGGTACATGCAGTACCACACAGAAATCGCATGAGTTTCTCACCATAACACCGTCCGCGTCACTGGAAACTGGACTTCGCCGATGTGGATCACTGGAAACGTAGGCAATCCGCCCATTGCGGACGCCCCAACACCCGAAGACACCGCCTCGTTAACCGACTTCTCGACTGCTCGGTTTCCAATCGCCTTGTGCGCGTTCATGGCTTCGTCATCCGTCGAATCCGGGAAGAAACTGGACCGAGGACGTATTGACGCGGCCGTCTCCGTCCGCCTGCGGCTGCTTGCACTGCGCGACGCCCACCACTCCGTCGCGCCCGTGATCGTCTGGTCGCTATCTTCCAGCTCGTCGTCAAACCGCGCAAAGCGCACGCTCGCACCCTGGGACGGCCGCATGAACCCGCCGTCGGTCTCGTCTCGCTTTTCCTCCTTTTCCTCTTCTTCCTGTGGGCCTCTCGCTGCTGTAGACGCCGCAAACGACGTCGACGCAGTCGGAGGACGCCTTCTTCTGTTCCCCATCGTCGTCGCTACCGCCGTTGGTCGTCTGCGCACGCCGCTCGCCGCCGTCAACGGCAAGTTGCCGCTCATGGTCATCGCCATGGTGGACGCACGCACCAGGTTTCGTTTGATTGATTTTCGTTGGTGTTTTTCCCGAGTTTTCTTGGCTTTCGTTGGTAGATTTTTTTGGTGAGTTTTTGCGCGCCAATATTTCCATTTTTTTGGAATCTATTCCGGCTTTTGATTGGTCAAATCGACAGTCATGAGACGTTTGAAATTGAATCCTCAGGTACTGAATTGTGTTAACTAGGATCAAGTGGAAAATGATGGCTTCATTTTTCAACCTCATCAGGATGTCGATGCGCGTTGGCTCCTTTCGTAGCCGATCTGGATTCATACGCTGCATCTAGTCGTCTGCGTTCACGACTTGCGTGAGGATGCGCTGCAAGCTCTTGAAGAACAGACTCGGCGGACGACGACTGAGAAGGCCAGGCGTGATTTCGGCCTTCTGCTCGCCGTAGTCGTTCGCGACAAAAGAAAACGTGATACCAGTCGAGCTACACGCCTTCTCAACAGCGAGTTCCAGATGGGACGGGTTCTCAAAGCACCCAGACCGCTGCATGAAGTTGCCCATCCAGTGCAAGTCTCGCCCGGCACTGGCCGCGAGCTTCATGAACAGCGTGCAAATCTTCATGGTCGTCACGCACTCCTCACGAATGCCCAACTTCCGAAGCACAGCAGCATCTGCGTCGGCGTCAATCGCTGCAATGTACGCGAGAGCTTGATCCGAGAACGGAACTTTGCACTGAGGATACTCGAGCCAGTCGAAACGCGCCTCCGCGAGGTGGAACCAACTCGGGAGGATGCAGCCATGGTCAATGGGGACCATCGTGTACGGAGCCTTGTCGCCAATCAAGAGGATGTTTCCTGGGTGGCGGTCGGTGTTGAACGTCCGGACATCTAGTAAGCCAATGCGATGGACTTGTTCAACCGGAACGAACGCCTTGGCTTTCTCCAGCTCAAACGGCATACCGAACCCCTCCATGCTGCCAATGCTGCCCATCATGAACCTCTGCACTGCCCCTGGCTTCGAGGATCCGATACCGCCGACGTGGAGTCGAGCAACAGCAGTGGCGGGTACTCCACTGAAACCATTCGAGCGCGAATCGAGGACGTAGGCGGCCTCTTCACGGACCGCTCCTTCTCCGGGACAAATGCCTTCACGTACGAACTTCTCCTCCTCAGCGGGCTTGAACATCGCAAGCTTTTCTCCACTAGAGCGCGACACAGCATACACGCCTCCGCCTCCTTCGCTCACTCTGTCGGCGACGCCGTCAGTAGACGCCAACTCAGCGACATCCCAGAGCATGTTACGACGGATGCCACCACCGGAGTTCAGACGTCGAAGCCTCAAACGGGCGATAAACCCGTCTTTGCCGTGTTGAACCAACGACGGCACGTCCACGTAGATATCGTCGTGCAAGAAGGAATCCGAGGCACTACGTCCACGAGGCTTTTTCGTCGTTGAGAGGTGTGGCCCTGGTCCGTCACATGGCCCTGTCTTGTACACGGAAACGTTGTTTTCGCCGATCTGGCAAGCGAGACGGAGATTTTCGGCTACTTGCTTGACCAACTCCTTCTCCTTGGCTGGCAGATAGTCTGGGAAGATCTTGACTTTCTCTTCGGGGTTGTGACGGAAATCCTCGAGCTCTTCCTGCACCGTCGTCCTCATGAGGGTCATTTCACGACCAAACTCTCTAGCGAGTGCATCAGCGATCGATTCAGTCGGCATCATTGTCTCCACAGGCTTCACGTGCACACGAATCGTCGCAAGTGAACTGCGAAGGTCGACAAGATCGATCGTTCCAGCGCTCACGTTCTTCCGTTCCGGCGTCGTGGGCTGCTTCGGGGACTCCGCTGCAACGGGGCGGCGTTTCCATAGCGAGCTGAAGGAACGCTCATGGCCGGTGGTACTGTTGCTCATGGGGCTCAGAGCAGCGGCTTGGGTCACGTCGAACTCGCTCTGGTTGTCTTCTGTCTCATCAAGGAAGTTCTGCTTGACCACGTGAACGGGCGAAGCAGGAAGAGGAGCTGCAGAATAGCGGCGAAGGGATACGGGGCTTGTAGGCCATCGAGAGAGGCGCCACGGCGACTTGGGTGCTTGCTCGAGTTGCAGCTTTGGCTCCGACCGACGAGTTGGCAATGTAAAATGGGCGACGCGGGCGGCGGGGGACACAACAGTGCCCGTAGTCCCGGCGATGGACGTCGTGGAGGATCGAGCTATTGGCGAGAGCACCATCTTGAGCTGACAACACTTGATTGACTAGGGAGGCGACGAGGAACCGGGGCGTCGAGGGGGCTTGAGGTTGGGATAAATAGATTTTTGCGCGCGTGGGGGCGCGAGGAAAGGGAAACACACGCGGACTTCAGACGAAATGGAGAAAAATGGACCGACGGACAACAACAGAGGCGGACGAAGAGCAGCGGCGCAGGTGGAGATAGACGACGGCTCAGCCACCGACGTCTACGCAGACACGGACGTCAATGCCCGCACTGACTCAGTGGTCGGCGGTCGACGGGCCCTCGCACAGCCTATGCGCTCGATTCTCCAGCCGTCTCGCTTCAAGTCGCGTGATCGCCTTCTCAATTCTGTTGGATGGATCTGGTCGCCTGAAGATCTTCAAGTTGGTGTGGTTGGGTGGTTGTCGACACCAAATACGACGGAAGAATCGGTCCTGTTGGCGATGTCGAGTGTGTTCTTGTGCTGCTGTTGTTCTGAAGCCAAGCTGGAACCCACACCTCGTGGGCCGACTCTGTGCGAAGTAGCCAATTACGGACTGCCGAGCGGACGACAGAGATCTCGGACGAGCTCGACCGACAGAGGAGATGCTCCACGCAGCAAAATCACGACGGTGGACTCCACAGTGGAGGGACGACAGAGCAGGAGGAAAGGAGAGGAGGAGGAGGGGACTGAGCTGACTGGGGAAGTTGAAGTGCTGGCGCCAACAGAAGGACGCGCTCCGCTCCTGCCTTCAATTCGATACACACCGACTCTCTTCCTGCTTCCTCTCTTGTCTCTCTGTTTGTAGTCGCTGATTATTGAATGAGTGCTTGTTGGTGTAGCGGCGCGTTGGCTTCACGCGTTGGTTTCTGTCACTGATGCCCGTTTGATTTTGTTCTGTAGCGCTAGGTACAAGCCCATGAGAGAGGTTCCGGACTGAACATTGCTCCTGGCAGAATACTTCACACAAAGATGCTTGCGCAGCTTCCAACGTCAACACGGTAGGTACCGCTTCGCCTTCTTCGTGCCGTTTGGGGCAACGTCCGAGCCAATGAGAAAGGGCGGTTGGCACTTCAACTGATACTCCTCCCAATCAAATCTTCGTTGGAGATGACAGGCAGGCTCGTCAAGGGTGAACAGCTCAGATCATTCACATGCGCATCCCCTCGCCTGTGTGTTCTGGAGTTCCTATTCGTTCTTTTTCGCACAGACAATTTCACTCATGAACCATTGAGAACCGACGAGTCCCGTGGTACGACAGACATCAGGCGCAATGGAGTGACGGAGGCGCACCTAAGACCTGACGCCAGCGGCGGAGACGACTGTTCTCACACGACCCCGCAGTGCCGTTGATCTTGCTATAAATGTGGGTCGCAATTTTCGATGAACTTGAGCTCCGTTTCCAGGGCCAGCTTCAACGCAACTTCAACTTCAAATTGTGTCACGACTAAATTGTGGGAAACTCATCTTGTGAACTTTACCCTACCCCTTATATGGAGCAAATTTAACTTCCACGTTCTCTGATTGGCCAATAGATTCCCCTTTCCGCAGGATCATGCTGGATTTAGGTTGCACTGAAGTTTTCATCCTAGAGTCGCTGTCATCGAGGAGGAATCTAGGTTCGTCACAGTCATGGTATGCGTACTTAGCAGTTAGGCCCCCCATCGACCGAATTCAAACTGCAGTTCCATCCCCAACATGCTGCCACGCAGCAGATCCCCAAACCATGGCGGACGCCCCGGCGGCGCCATGGACTCGCGCAAGGTCGTGCTGGTTGTGATGGTGCTGATCTTCGCCGCCTACTTCGCCATCGTGAACACGTACTTCTCCTTCGTGCCGGCTCAGCCTGGCTCGGCCGGGCTTCTCTCCGACAAGAAGGAAGTCAAGACGTTTGCTCGTGACCCCATTGGCGGCGTGCTCACGAAGGCACCCAAGGCCGAGCCACAGGCCACGCCTGCTCTCAAGTTTGCACGTAACCCTGCGCGCAAGTACGTCTGGCTGGACGTCGCCATCGACGACGTGTACGTGGGCCGCGTCACCGCCGAGGTACGAGGACGCTGTGAGAGGGAGGCTTCATCCTGACACCGACACTGACCAATTGGCACGATTCTTTGTACAGCTCTACTCGGACATGGTGCCCAAGACAGCTGAAAACTTCCGTGCTCTGACGACTGGCGAGCTTGGCCCCAAGTACTCGTTCAAGAACAGCGTCTGCCACCGCATTCTCACGGGCTTCATCGTGCAGTGCGGCGATTTCACGACGGGCAAGGGCTACGGCGGCCGCAGTATCTACGGAAACAAGTTCGACGACGAGCCCAACGGCCTGCGCCTCACGCACTCGAAGCGCTACATTCTGCAGATGGCCAACTCGGGCCCGAACACGAACGGGTCTCAGTTCTGCTTCATGCTCGGCCCTGCGCCGCACCTGAACGGCCACCACGTCGTGTTCGGCGAAGTCGTGGACGGATTCGAGGTCGTGGACAAGATGGAAGCCGCTGGTGTGGAGCGCGACGGCGTGCCGCTCCAGCACAAGGTGTCGTTCACGGACGGAGGCGAACTGCTCTAGAGGATTTTTGGTGGTGGTGGCGTACGAAGGTTCGGCTTGGATAAAGTTGACATCGAAGCGAGAAAAGAGAGCTCTTTTGTGCTTGGCAAAATCATTTTTCTGGATTTACGACATGGCGCCCATGCGCGCGGCAAACTCAAAGTAGGCTTCGAGTGTTTCTGGCGATGACACGGGCGTGATCGTGCTCAAGGCCGAGAGGAAATGGCGCATGCACACGCATTGGGCGTCGATGGACTCGCGCAATGCGTGCAGTGCGGCTTCGCGGCACACGTTCTACAAGTAAGGAAAAGAAAATATCGCGAAGCCAGTCAGCAGGAGGAAGAGCCGAGAATAGTAGAACAAGAAGCAGACGTACCTCCAGCTCAGCGCCGCTGAAATGGTCGGCGTCCACTGCGATGCGTTCCAGATCGACGTCATCGTGGAGAGTCATGTGCCGCGTGTGGATCTGCAGGATCTTGAGTCGGTCCATCTCAGTCGGCAAATCCACGAACACAATGCGGTCGAAACGGCCCGGACGCAGCAGCGCTGCGTCAATACAGTCGGGTCGGTTCGTCGCGCCGATCACGAGCAGGCCATCGGCGGACTCGACGCCGTCCATCTCATTCAGCATTGTCGACAGCACACGAAGCGCTGTACTGCCCGAGCCCGAGCCGGATCCTGCATTGGCTCCATCGAATTCACGCTTCGTGACCAGAACGTCGATCTCATCGAAGAAAATAATCGCGGGGAGAGCAGACCGCGCGTCCCGGAAGACTTGGCGCACAGACGCCTCGGCGTCACCGAAGAAGGGCGAAAACACTTGCGCTGCAGACAAGGAGAGAAAGGTAGCACCACTCGCGTGGGCCGCTGCTCGTACAACAGTGCTCTTGGAGCAGCCTGGCGGGCCGTACAACAGAATGCCGTGCGGCGGAGTGATCCCAAGCCGCGAAAACGTTTCAGGGAACTTGATGGGCCACTCGAGTGCCTGCTGGAGCGCGAGCTTGGTCTCTTCCTGACCGCCGATGCTGTCCCAACCGAGCTGCTCGACGCCCTTCGCCACTCCCGTAGCGCTTCGAAGTGCAGACGCGACGATCACATTCATCGCTTGATCGAAGTCGGACATCGTGACCTCGAAGACAGTGGAGTCAGTAGACGGCTCCGTCCGTGGCGACGGTGGACGAGGGATGAGTGGCTTCTCATGGAGGCTGATGCCCTGGAAGAGATACCGAAAGTACTCGACAGGCTTGCTGGCTGATGCTTCCTGCTCTTCGTGAGCTGGAAGGGATGCTGGCTTGGATAAAAACCACACCGGAATCGCGACGGGATTCACTTGCCACGCGATACCGGCGACCACCTTCTCGATGTCTGTCACTTGAAGTGCACGTCGATGGCGTTTCCAGTTATCCCACCACGTTTGCAGCTCCTGGTTCTTGGTCAGTTCGACGAACTGGCGAGTCGACGCAACTGACAGCGCCTCTCTGCACAGCGCGGCGATATCAGCGCCAACGTACCCGATCGCTTTCCTTGCCAGCGCATCCACGAAGGCGTCCTTGTCTTCTGCTGTGCCGCCTACGACGTACGGCATATCAGACATGTGGACCGAGAAGATCTTCTTGCGGGCGTCGACATCAGGCGGTGACACAAACAGCTCCCGGTCGAATCGTCCGGGACGGCGCAACGCAGCGTCGATGTTGTTGGGCAGGTTTGTCGCACCGACGATCAGCACGTTCTCTCTCGACTGCTTGTCAGCGCCATCTAGCAGCGTCAGCAGTTGGGCGACAATGCGGCCGTGGGCCATCGTGCCTTGAGAGTCTCGCTTGGGACACAGCGCGTCGAGTTCGTCGATGAAAATCACAGCAGCGCCATCGCTTTCTCTCGCTTCCGTAGACGCAGTGCGGAACATATGACGCAGAGATTCCTCGGCATCACCAATGCCACTCGTCATGATCTCGGAGCCGTTAATGATCTGGAGATGCAGAGGCACGTGCTGGCGACACTCCTCCACCGCTGTTCGCACGAGTAACGTCTTGCCGACGCCCGGAGGACCGCACAGGAGAGCGCCCTTGGGAAACTCGATCCCGTACTGCTCTTGGACTGATCGCTTGGTGATGGGCAGCATGATCATCTCGCACAAAGCCTGCAATTCCTTCTCGAGTCCGCCAACTCGCGTGCTCGTCATCGGTTCATCCTTCGTCTGCGCCTCGTCGTGTGAAGCCTCGACATCAGCATCTTCACTTGCATCAGGTACTGTAATCGTAACGCGCGTAGTCGTCACCACACGTACGAAATCTTCCGCCGGGTACGTGGACACGACGCGACATGGCAGCGTTCGTCCGCCGTCGAGTTTTCGAAACGAGTCCGGTAATGGGAGCCGCACGACTGCGAGCTTGCATACGACCAGCTGGTGCTGCATGGTCTCGTGGAGAATCTGGCGGTAGCCGACGTCGGCGAGCAGCGCTTGCACTGCAGCGAGGCCGCCGTCCACGCTGTCGACGTCGACTTCCAGCGTGACGCCGCCGGCGTTCCGCACAGACTGGCGGGGAATCCAATGCATGCCACGTACATCTTCCACCTGTGCGTCGGCGCCGCCTTGGGACTGAATGCGCTTGATTAAGGTCGGTCGACTGGCTGTGCTCATCTCCACGGTGCTATCAAACGCAACCGCATGGTCTCCAGCGGCAACTTCATCCGCTTGTGCGATGGCTACTCGGCACACAAACGCCTCATTCCGACCAGCATCGGGTCTGTAGACCACGTACGGACTGGCCCATCGAGGCTTCTGCTGTATGGCGTCAAGCGGCACGCGGCAACGCGCTGTGAAGCGGTCTAGCAGCGAGAGATCGCTCTGCGCGATGGCCCATTCCACGGGCATGATGCATCCATTCAATTGCGCCGCATGGTTAACCTTTCACCAAACGCACAGTCCGCTAAGTAAAAAACGGAGATTCAACCAATCGTCATCGTCTGAAGAGACCACCGGATCGAGCTGGCACATTATCAACCAATGGAATGACGTTAAACTAACCAATACAGATTTGGATTGGATGAAACACTACCAAGGGAGGGGAACGCTTCCTGCACCGTCGAAAGCCCGACCGCACAGGAACAAGCAGCGACTCCAAGAGCGAAGATGCTTCCGTCGATGCGCCGCGTTGTAGCGCGCCAGGCCAAGGCCGCCGCGTCGGAGGGCCGCCGCTTCATGGCCTCGGGCCACGGCCACGCCAACGCCAAGGACTACCCCTTCGGCATGCACTTCCACGTCAGCCCCGTGCACAAGAACCTGGCCAAGGCCTACGGCACCATGCTCTGGCTCTGGGTCTTCTGGCGCGCAAAGCAGGACGGCAAGGTGTTGCTCGTACGTACATCGAGTCACGCGTTTGATGTTGGGCCTCATGATGTGGACTGGTGGAGACTGATGCTCTGTGTGTGTGATTGATACTGCAGGGCTTTGAGCACCCATGGGACCACGGCGACCACCACGACGCTCATCACGGCGCTGCGTCGCACGGAAAGATCAAGTACGAGCGCGCGGAGATTGGCGAGCGACCTACGCTCGTGCAGGCAGAGGAGGTCGAGGACGACGACGAATAAACACCCGTGCGATCCTGAGGCGCGTCGCGGTCCCCTCTCCGTCTCGCTCGTTCGTTGTCGGTGTGGCGACTCATTGACTTGATTGATCGACGTTACGTGAACGAGTCCAAGAAGCAAGGACGTGCTGGCGTGTTCCCCATAATCGCATTCATAATAAATGGCAAGAAGGATAAATCGAACCTATCGTGTGTGGCTGTCCGCTCGTCCGTCGATGATAGATATTTTGTGAGGGAGGAGATCCCTACTGCTCGACCAGCACGCGGCCGGCGACCGCGTCGCCCGAGTCGATGTACATTTGGTCGATCTGCTTCTTGAAAAACTTCTCGGCGTCGTTGCGGCGCAGCTTGAACGTCGGCGTTAGCAGGTCGTTGTCCACCGAGAAGAGCTCGTGGTGCAAGTAGATCTTGCGGATGCGCTCGAAGCCCGACAGCTTGACTTTCGTGCTCTCGTCCTGGATCTCCTTGTGCACCAACTTGATGAGCGTCGGGTGCTCGCACAGCTCTTTCAGACTCAAGTTGGCCGAGATGCCGTTGGCCGCACCGAGGCGACGCAGCACGGTCTCCTCCGGCACGATGATGCCCACGAGGTGCGAGTGGAACGAGTCGCCCGTGACGAAGAGCTGGGCCACGCTCTGGCACGTCTGCAGCGCCATCTCGATCTTCTCCGGCGCGACGTACTCGCCCTGCGATAGCTTGAAGATGTTCTTCTTGCGGTCGATGATCTTCAGTTGGCCCAGCGGCGACCACAGACCGATGTCGCCCGTGTGGAGCCAGCCGTCAGCGTCCACAGCCTCCGCCGTCTTCTCTGGCAGCTTGTAGTACTCCTTCAGGAGGATCGTCCCGCGTATGCAGATCTCCCCACGGCCCATACACGGCAGCTTCAGGTCCCCGTGCTCTCTGTCAGTGACGAGGTAACCCATGTCAGGCACCGACTCAAGCTTGATCTCACAAGCGGTACTTGGCCCTCCAACATATCCGCCCGAGAGATCCGTCACGTGGCTCGCGGTGACACCGGAACTGGTCTCAGTCTGCCCGTAGCCTTCGCAAAAATGAGCGGGAAAGGCAACCCGCCAGAACGCCAGCACCTCTGCGGAGAGAGGAGCGGAGCCGGAGAAGATCAGCTCGCACTTGTCCAGTCCGAGCGACTCGGCGATCTTGTTGAAGATGATCTTGTCCCACCACGCGTGGCGCGTCTTGCCTTGCTTGCGTAAGTTGCGGAGTTTGATCTTGAGAGCCGTGGTGAAGAGGTACTTCTTCAGTGGCGGCGCCAGTTCCATCTTGCCCATGATCTGGTCGTAGACGCGGTTCAGCAGCCGAGGCACGGAGCAGAACATGGTCGGCCGCAGGGCACGCAAGTCCTCAATGAGCTTGAGCGGGTTGTTCTGGGAGAAGCCAATGTGGGCCCCATGCCGGATCGCGTTGATCTGTGCTCCACGCTCAAAGATGTGCGCGAGGGGCAGATACGACAAGTAGGAGGACTCGGGCGAGAGCTTCAAGCCAAAGTGCCCCATGAAGTCCACGGACGACTGGCAGTTCGATAGCAGCGCTTTGTGGGTGAGCACGACACCCTTCGGGTCGCCCGTGGTGCCACTCGTGTACATGATCGTCGCGATGTCGTCCTCTCGAGGTGGCTGCGGAGCGATCGGCGATTTCTTGCCCTCCACTTCCAAGTCGGTGAGGTAGAAGACGTTGATGCCAATGGCTCGTGCATCGGCTTCGACATTGTCGTCGCTCAGGCCGCAGAGAATCACATTCTGCAAGTGCGGGCAATTGGTCTTCAGCAGCACCAGCTTCCGCAGCTCAGTGAGGGTGCACACGATGGTCGGCAGCTGGGTTTGGTTGAGAATGTACTCGGTCGAGTCGGCACCCAGCGTGTCGTAGAGAGCCACGATGACCGTGCCGAATGAATACGCGGCCTGCTCGGCAATGACCCAGTCGATGCAGTTCTTCATGTAGATGGCAACGATGCGGTTGCGGTCCACACGAGGCAGCAAGTCGAACTGCATGAGCCCGGTGGCCAGATTCGCAACTCGCGTCGCGACCTGCTCGTACGTGAGCCATTCAAACGGTCTCACCTCACCGTTGATGACTGGCTGGACACCGAGGCAGCGCTTGTCCGCGAATGTCTTGGCTGCTGCCTGGAACGAATGGAAGATGGACTCGGCATGCGGGCGTGTGAGGCCGACGTACGGGTCTTCAGGATTGCTTGGATCGGGCGGCGTCGGGTTTCCGGCCGGAATGGATGAGCGGTGAATGGGGCCATGGCCTGGTCGCTCCGTGCCGGCCATCACAGTCGAGTACGTGACGGATTTCACGCCCGGCATCCTTCCAAACTTTTGGTGAGAACGACAAGACTAGAGATGCGGTGAAGAGCCGGCACTTCCAGGTCTCGCCACTGGGGTGCGGTACTCTTGGGCATTGCTGCAGTCTGAACCTTCGACGGAGCGCAGAGTCTGGACTCGAGGATGTGGTGGAGGTATCCTCAGTCCTGAATAGGATCCGGCGTTGCTTCTGACCGCAAGCAGATTGCGTGTCGTATTAAAAAATCTGACCGGCCAAATTTAGGTGGCCTGTTCGAAGCACACCACTCGCTGCTGGCCGAGCATCTGAGCAGTCGCTTACAAACATGGTTGGGGACAATAGAGTCTTCCGCACACGACAAGCTTCCCGATCCAGCAGCAGTAGACAAGCTGCGGTTCTATTGGTTTCTAGGCTCGTGTACACTTTCGGGCTGCGAAGTCTACAGAAGAAGGCTATTTCGTGCCCTTCCTGTCTTTGGAGTCGATGCACATGGTCACTGGGCCGTCGTTGACCAGCGAGACCTCCATCATCGCACCAAAGACGCCCTCAGCCACCTTCTCGGGCTTGTGTGCACGACGCACGCGATCGCAGAACGAGTCGAACAGCTCCTTCGCCGGACCAGGAGCCACTATAGCACAACCAAAACCAGTATCAGAGTCGGTCACAGGCAACTTCCGGAGTGCGGACAGTAATCCCCGCAGTGCCAGTGAAGGAGCTGAGCTATCCACTTACTCGCGAGGTGGTAGTCAGGTTTGTTCCCGGAAAAGTACCCGTACAGGGTGAACTGGCTCACGAGCAGAACCTCAAAGCCGTTGCTCGCGACCGAGGTCTTCCACGCAGCCCCCTTCTCGTCAGGCCACAGACGCGCGTTCTGCACGCGATTGCATTGTGTCAGTCATGGGTACAAAATGCGGCTCATGGCAGGCGCCTAGAGATTGCGAATCGCACTCACCAGAAGCCGCCGACAGCAGAACTCGGCGTCGTCCTCCGTGTCTTCGCGGCCGATGCCCACCAGGCACACGAGTCCCTTGCCGATCTGGCCCACGATCTCACCATCCACGCGGACGCTGCCGCTGGCCGCGCGCTGCATTACCACCCGCATTGTGTCCGTCGGCGATGATTTGCAAGTGGTTGTGGCTCCCACTTGACGAGCTCACTGCGCCGATTGGCACTTGCATCAATTATGGCCAATCACGTCGCTCGTGTTGTGGTTTGGAGTCAAGCGCGCGATTACGGCCCACTTGGCCAAGAGCTCACCATGGCGTCACTCCTGCCGGCCGTGGGCCGCGAGATCCTGCTGTATGGCACGTCAGCGAACCCGCTCACCGGCATGCAAGGGCACATGGGCGCCATCCACTTCTGCCGCTCCCTGGGCTTCAACGAGATCTGGATCCTGCCCGTGTACCAGCACATCTTCTCGACCAAGCGAGCGCTGGCGCCGTTCGAGCACCGCGTGAACTTGTGCCGACTCGCCATTGAGGCGCTGCCTGAGCCATCGCATCAGGGCGGTATCCAGTGCCCTGTGAGCGTGAAGGAGTACGAGCGTGAGCTGTTTGAGCATCTCGCGCAGACGGCGGACAAGCCCGAAGAGCTGCGTGTCGGAAGCATCGACCTCATCAAATACCTCGTGGACCGGAACCCGGACGCGTCGTTTTCGATGCTGTTCGGCGCCGATACGTTTGCGGACTTGCAGGCCGGAAAGTGGAAGAACGGAGACGAACTGAAGCGCCTTATCAAGCTAGTGGTGATGAGTCGAAAGGGTTACGAGGACCCAGACTCGTCCGGCACGGCGGGCTCTGTGGACGCAGACCGCGTGCGCTTTGTGTCCATCCCGACTCTGAGCGACATCTCGTCCACGCACGTGCGCGCTGTGCACGATGCCGATGAACTGAGAACGCTGGTGGCCCCCCAAGTCGCGGAGTATATTATCCAGCACAAGCTGTACGCATTCAGTGAATAGCACATAAAATATAGAACGACTACCTAGAGCTGCGAGCGCGTGAACTTCTGGATGCGAGAGCCGCCCGTCTTCTCTCCAAGTTTGCAGCTCAGAATCGTTCGCGTGAGCCCGAACCGAGCGCATTCAGCGTCGATCTCGGCCTCCGTGGCGTCGTCGTAGCGGTTACTGGAACACATAAGGAACGTGCCCGTCGTCGCCTTGGAGAGGAGGCGGTCGACACTCCAGAAGAGCTTCGCCACGACCTCTCGCATGTAGATCACGTCGGTCCCCACGATCATATCCACGCCGCTGCCCGTCGCTGCGCCGCTCGCTAGCAGCGCCTCGATCTCCGACGCTCCCTCCGGTCCCCATCGCAGCACACTCGTCAGGCAAATCGCCTGCTTGGCTGACTGCTGCGTGGAATTGTGGGCGATGGTCTTGAGAACTCCCGGGTCTTGGTCCGTGAACACCACAGTCGCATTGGGCTTCAGCTGAGCAATCGCTAGGCCTACACACAAGGTTATCCAGCGCGTCAAGACCAAGATTCAACCGCTCACGCTACAACACTGATCCACGCACCAGTCAAACCGCACCCGGCGCCCAGTTCGACGATCGTCCCCTCGGGGAGCTCGTCGCGGTGCTTCTCCAGGTACTCGCACAGCGCAGGCGCTGCCGGCGGCACAAAGCTGCCAGTCTGGGGCATCCAACCGTTGCGTTAGTCCACAATTCGTCAGCACATCCTGGCAGCGGGCATTCCGCCGTTGGAGATTCCTGTCTCACCTGCACGTTGTCGCGCTCCTGCGCATACGTGAGCTGCACGCACACGTCCTTTCCGAACGTGTGACGGCGCGTGACCTGCTCGTGAGTGTCCTCTTCGAACACGTAGCCGTACTCGTACAGCGTGCCCAGCTCATCCTCCTCCGGCCACGTCGTGCTCGCCATGATGTCTCGTCGTCAGGCACTGGAATCGAATGGAGAGCTGATGATGGATGAACAGCTCCGAAGCAATTGCTTGCAGATGGATAATCTGGAGGGATGACGCACGCAACTTATCATTACATTTTACCCAATCATCTGCAGGGAATGTGGAATAGCCATCGTTGATTCGTAGAAAGGAGGAGGCGATTCCGAGTTCTAGCCAATCACCACACGTGTTAAACGCCACACTTCGGTCTCCGTTATTTCGCGACTTGCACTCGTTTCTCCACGAACTCCTGAAGATCTTTGGCCGCCCTGCAGAGGAGACACAAGCGTGAAGCGTCAGCCTTGGCAGTCTCATCATCATTGGTGGCTGTGAACGTACTTGTAGTAATTGGTGTCGGGCGTGTTGTACAGCATGCAGTTGTTGCACATCTTGAGCAGGTCCTCCTTGAAAACCTGCTTGGACAAGTAGTGGCCGCTTTCGATCCGCTTCTGGATCAACGACAGATCCACGGGCTCCTTGATGTAGTCCAAGTAGTCCACAACGACCTCCGTGTCCACGGGTTCGTGGAAGGGCCACGCGCTGCGATGATTTGAGACGTGTTTCCACAGTTGCTGGAGCTGGGTCTTCAAGCTGCCAGGATCGCGTGTGCTGCAACACACCCAACAGGTCTGTGAGGTGCCTCTTCCCCCACTCATACTGTGCGAACACCGAATAAAACCTACCCAACGCGGTTGTTGCGGATTACCGCCCGAGACCAACCTGCCTCCTCTGCTCGTACAACGCAGCACAACCACATTAGACACTTGACGAATCCAAGCCTTCTCGCACAAATGTTCCACGTACGCACGCCTGGAATCATGTACAGATCCATTGTTCGCCCTTCCGCGAACTTCGACAAGCCCGGGTACACGATGTCGGTGTGTGACCGCTCCTTGATCTTGTCTTGGATTTTCTGTGAGCATCAGGGGGATTTTCACTACGGCCACACCAACACCATCCGAAAGGAAGCCCGAACGTACCTTGCGCTGTTGCTGCACCATCGACGTGATCCTGAGGTAGTTAATCTGGTGGTGAATCGTGCACTCCATGAGCGTGCCACCGTCGTAGTCCTTGATGTAACCGAACCAGTTCGGGCGAGGCATCGACACGACCTTAGCGAAGCCCTGCTTCTTGAAGTAGCCGATAGCGTAGTTATCGGCGTACGTCAGAAAGTGCGTGATGCCCGACGCCTTGACGTACTCCTTTAGGTGGTTCATGAGTCGCGTGCCGTAGCCTTTCACTTGGTCCGTGGCGTTGATCGCGCAGAACGCGATCTCTGCAAAGTGGTTCGGTTCGAAAGGACGGTAGCAGATACCGCCGATCACGGTCTTGCCGTTCTTCAGGATGATCATCGAGCGGTGGTTACGGTCAAACACCAGGCGCACGATGTACTCGCGCGGCATCTTCGGGAGCTGACGCGCGAAAATGTTCTTCAGCGTCGTGAGCTGCATCATGTGATCAGCGCGGCCGTCGTTGGTGATCACGTCGAACTTGACCAGGCCGCTGTCTTCCTCCATCTTCGCCATGTCATCGCGGGAGATCATCAGCGGCTCCGACGCGACGCCACTGGAGAGAACCGCCGCCGGGGTCTCAGGCGCGGCTGGAGCTCCGACTGGGAGAGGCGTTTCCTCCACTTTCTGCTTCTTCGCCACCGGCGCCACCGCCGCAGTAGGAGATGCAGCGCCAGTGACCTGCGTTTGGTCAGATGTGGTTGCTGATGTTGGCGATGAAGGCTCCTTGCGCTTGGCAACAGCGGCCTGCTCTGGCTCTGGCTTCACCTCTGCCGCCGCGTCAACAACGGATCCCGGAAGCGTTTTCGCGGCGCCTTCGGAGGCAACTTGAACAGACACAGACGCGCTGTGTTCATTTCCGGCGTCTCCGTTAACTGCGGGAACATCCGCATCAGTTTTCTCGGCCACATCCTCCATAACCACGTCCGTGCTTGCGCTCTCTGGTGCGTCGGCGGTTGGGGCGTGTTGCTCGTCTTCCATGGCACCGTTTTCAGCCGCAGTCGACGCATTGGACGCATCGCCAACACTTCCTTCCACCTGCACCTGGGATGGCGCCTCGGCGCTCTGCATCTCCACGTCGCTCGGCGGCGGCGGGGCCTGCGCCGATTCGCTCGCTGCTCCGTCGGCGTTCATGGTGAGTGAACCAAACATCACACGAACATGTCCAGCATTGCACGGAAAAACCTCCATGAATGCATAATACACAATAGAAGGTATACGCATTCCTCCAACAAAAGCAAATAAAATCTCGATATAGCATCTCCTGACATTCAGCATCGACTACAGTTTATCGATTTCAGAGGGTTCTCGTCTCCCTGGACTGTCACTAGAGTCACTTCGACGGGGGAACTGCCTGCCCCGCCATTTCTGCTGGCGCCGTTTAGCGCTTTTTGGCGGGACATTTGGACGAGCTCCGAAACGCGTCGCGGATCGCCATGAACTTCTCCATGCAGCGACGGCTGCGGCTGCCGTCGCTCGACCGCCGCGTGGCACGTGGCTCCATGCAAATTTGCCACAAAGTCGTGATGCAGCAGCTGTACATTTCGCGCGTGGACACCAAGAAGCAGTGGCTCGTGATCTCAAATCCGTCCGAAGAAGCCATCGACCTCACGGGCTACACAGTCGCGGATGCCAACGCAGCCAAGGTGTTTCGATTTCCTCGCCGTTATATTCTACTCGCGGGAGACGAAGTCACGGTCTGGTGCTCGCCCGGCAGCATTGACATGGACACGACCAACCTGCTGCAGCCGTATTTGTTCTGGACGCGGCCCGACGGCTCACTCCGCAACGCACCGTTCTTCGTCAAGGGCGCCACCAACGAAGTCATTCTGTTGGATCCGTGCATGATCGAAGGTGCGCTCAGAGGACGCAGTATTTGGATTTGCGCTGCAACACCGATTCTCATGTTGCCTTTCTATCTGTGTAGTTGCATCACTGAGTATCTCCGAGGATGGCAAGAAGGACTTCCGCGTGCTGCACTGCGTCTCCACACACCCGCAGACTGCGCAGAACGACCACTCACAGGCAGATTTTTGTGTTGGTTGCTTGTCGCCGTCGCCGTACCCCACCAACGGCAAGCTCACCACACCCGTGCGCACGTCTCGAGGCCGATCCAGCCTTTACGAAGTCTACGTTTTCTCTCGGTACTGGGACGTGGTCTCAGACAAGTCACTCTTCGCGCATTTCTTCGCTGTCGTCTTCGCGCCTCTTCTCGAGAGCTTGCGTGCTCTGCTCATCTACAGCCTGTTGGCGATCTTCCAGCAACAGCGCCATGTGTTGAGTCTCGCGGGCAAGGGACCCCTCCGCGACAAGCTCCTGGCCACAGTCTTCGGTATGGTGGTCTGTGATCTCCTCACACGGCGGATCATGCTCTGGATCAAGAGCGGCGTCCTCGTCTCTTCCATGAGCTTCGTCTCCATGGTTCTCGATCAGCTCGGAATGATCGCCGTGTACACGTCCCTCGAGCGGCTCTACCCGGACCTCCACGAGTCCTTCCGATCCCTCCTCGTCTTCGAACTCGCGCTGTCGTGCATCAATGCCGCAGCGACTCGGTTTGGTTTCATCGAGTACCGCAAGCAATGGCACCCGCTGTTCAAGAGGATCGCAGTATGGGACTACAAGTGGCAGCAGGCTATCTTCCTCTGCGCGCTGGGTCGCGAGTTCCTACTGTACGTACTACTCGTGCTGCCCATGCCTGGCACCGCGTCGCCGGCTCTCAAGCTGCTTGGCTATTTCCTCGTACCACTATCATCCATCGCCACGGGCTTGGACTTTGTCCGCGCAGTTGCAATGCTTCTGCATCTTGTCAAGTACCCGATCCTCCGCACGAAACGAAGCGGCCGCAGCTATTTCCAATATTTCTACAAGTGAACACACTTCGTACCAAGAGACCCCCAGTGTGAAAATATCTAATTCAGGGGAATGCAATAGAAGTGTATTGTGTTGACTAGTTCTGCTGTCGCTTTTGGCTCTTGTGGTGTGCTCGACAACGCCTCTCATCGCTCGCTTCAAAAGTCTTCAATCTCTCAATGCGTTTCGGGCGTCATCGTCACCACGCGTGCTCTTTCGCTCGGACGTCCCAATCACTCTAAAAATTGGATCCCTCTGGTGGCTGCGGCAGGCGGCGGTTCGTTGGCGAGCCCATCTCGGCACGCAGCGCGATGAGGACCGTCTCGATGCCGTAGGTGCGGTTCCAGTTGGCGAGCACCGCCAGTCGTCGCGGGTCCACGCGGCCGCTCTGTGGGTCCACGCAGCTCATGTTGATGCGGCTCGTGAAGAAAAACTCGGGCGGATAGTTCGGGTACTGGTCACTACAGTGGATGCGGAGACTGTAGATGCGGCCGTCGTGGCAGGTCTACAATGATACGAAGCGCATGGTCAGCCCCACCAGACTACATCAATCAAACCCACTACACGAAGACACGTACGCCGGCCGGGCCCAGGATCGTGCCAATCCAGTTTGTGAGGAAGATATCGTCAGCCTGCTCAAGGCCGAACGAAATGCTCATGTCGCCATGGCCCTTCTCAGCGCCCTCCAGCTCTTCCAGCAGCTTAAAGTTGCGTGGCACTGTCGTCAAGGAAGAGCACATCGTCATCACATGCGCTTCTGAGCAACAGCCACAGTATAATCCAGCGCAACGCACCAATCACCACTTCACCACCAGGACGCGCCATGATACTCTCGTTAACTGCTCGCAGATCAGCCACAAATACATGTCAGCACCTCGTCATCTCCTCCACCCACAAACGCGTCACTGGCGTCGGCCGGCACCACCACGTAGCACACACACAGCGACACATTGAGTGTGCTGTGTGGTCTGCGCATGCGTCCATTCGCCAGTGCACGCGCGGAGCCGCCACGCACGCGAACGCACCTCCAGTCGGTTTCTCACCTCCGGGTCACTTCTTTACTTTGCGCGAGCCGGTCGCTCCTCGGTTTGTTTGTCGGCAGCTGGAGAGAGAACCCCCTTGAAGCGGAGAGCTACGAAAGATCACCCATTGACTGAAAGTCAGATTTACACCATTGGCTGAAATTGTAATCGACAGTGGAGGTCCATATGGACCTTCGACGAGGCAAATGTAGCCAAGTCACCTTGGGATTTCGACGAGAGGGAGATGCAGATTCAGCAACAGTGTCTCTCTATTCACTTGGCGTTGGTGTGGTGTGGCGACGGTAGTCTTTATCGTGGACCAGCTGATCCCGCAGCGCCTGCAGTTCCTGGCGCCACATCTGGGCGGGCGTCGTGCTTCGCAACTCCTCCAGTCGTGCGGCCTTCGTGTCGTGCTCGCTCTGTAGCTTCTCGACGTTTTCCTTCGTGAAGCTCAACAGCGACGTGTTGAGCAGATAGTCGAACTCACGCTGCTGGTCGACCTCCACAACGGCAGTCGCATCCTCCTCAGGCTGCGGCGCTTCGTCACTCGTAGCCGCCACGCTAGCAGCTTCGTTCGTGATGAACGCCGACGCGGGTGAGAAATCGTGGCGCTTGAGCAGCTCCACGAGCTCCGTCTTCGGGATCCGCTCCTTCAAGATCGACTGGAGATTGCCCTCCGACACCTCCGTGATGAAGCGGATGCGGTTCTGGAGCTTGAGCACTTCGCGGCTCTGCTTGTCCTCCAAGTGTGCCTTGCGACGCTCGTACATTTGGAGACGAACGGGGAAGAACGCACGCAGAATGTCCGTGCTGGTCTCAAACTTGGTGAGCTTGCCATGGGCGTCGAACGCATGCATGTTGGTCGTGCTCAGCGACGAGTCGAGCTTGAATAGCTTGACCAGGTAGTCGTCGTCCTTGTCCATGAACTTATTCAGATCGGCGCGCGAAAGCATCACGTCGAACCGCACGTCACGTTCAGTGTGGTGCTCGGAAAACGAGCGGATGGTCTTCTTCGCCACCAGGTCCCACAGGACTTTCTTGTAGTCCTCTACCCAGCGACCCACGGGCAGCTCCGAGATACGCAGCGTCGTGGTGTTGATCTGCTCGATCTTGCCACGAGTGACGAAAGACTGCTCACCCAGCTGTTCAATCTCACCGCGAAAGCCCTTAACCCACGGCAGCATCGGCTCCAGCGGCTCCGCTTCGTTCTCGATCAAGCGGAGCAGGTTGTCGATCACTTCCACGGGATGGTAGCATGGGATCTGCGTCGACCAGCCAGTGCCGATACCTTCCGAGCCGTTGATCAGCAGCATCGGCACGATCGGCATGTAGTGGTGCGGCTCCACGGGGTACCCGTCGTCGTCCACGTAGCTGAGCAGAGCGTCATCATCCTCTGGAAACAGCATGCGCGTGTACTTCTGCAGCAGCGTGAAGATGTAACGCGGACTCGCCGCATCTTTTCCGCCCTGGAGACGCGTACCAAACTGACCGGATGGATACAGCAACGGCAAGTTGTTTGAGCCGACGTAGTCCTGCGCCATGTTGACGATCGTCGAGTGGAGCGACGCCTCACCGTGGTGGTAAGCCGTGTGCTCGCTACAGTAGCCAGCCAGCTGCGCCACCTTCACTTCCTTGGTCAGCTTTCGCTTCAGACACGCGAAAAGCACCTTCCGCTGTGAGACCTTGAGGCCATCGATCACGGATGGCAGCGAGCGGACGTTATCAGCGTGGGAAAACTGGATCAGCTCCTTGTTCACGAAGTCTTCGTACGACACCGTGCCTTCGCTGGTGTCCAAGAACGACTGGGCCGAGTATTCGTTCAGCAGCCACTCCTTGCGGTCGCCAGCACGGGTCTTGCTGAACACCATCTCCAGCGCGTCGCCATCGGCGTCGCCGCTCCACTTGAAGTCGACAAGATGACGATCCAAGTCGCGGAAGTACTCTCGACCCTCCGTACTAGTGGACGTACCCAGACCCTTGTAGTACTTAATGGTATAATGCTTGAGTTCGTCGTCGCCAAGCTCGTTCTTCCACTCCATGTACTGCGGAATGCTGAAGAAAGCGCGGACGTCGCTCTTCTTCCCCTTCTTTGGTGTGACCTTGATGATCGGCGTGATGAATTCGCTCATGAAGCCATCGGCCTGCAGCAGTTCCGGCCAAAACGAGTGGAACAAGTTGAACAGCAAGCCCTTGATGTGGGACCCGTCGTGGTCTTGGTCCGTCATGATGATCACCTTGCCATAACGGAGCTGCTCGCGTTTCTCCGGCGTGTCGTACTTTTCGCCCATCTTGAGACCCAGAATCGTGCTCAAGTGAGCGAACTCGGCGTTCTTTGAGAGCTGCGTGTCGGTCGCATCGCGCACGTTTAGCACTTTGCCACGCAATGGGAATACACCGTACTTGTCACGCCCCACGACGGCCAAACCAGCGACAGCGAGCGCCTTTGCGGAGTCTCCTTCGGTGAGAATCAGCGCACACTCTTGAGAGCGAGCACCACCAGCAAAGTTCGCGTCTTCCAGCTTTGGCACGTTCACGCTCGTGCGCGAGCGAGCCGTTCCAGAGACCTTCTTCATCAGTGCCGCGCGTTGCTTGGACTTGGCGGCGTCCACAACTCTCTCGACGATTCCGGAGTTGGTCACGACCATCTTGAGGAAGCGCTCTGACAGGATGCACGACGACCCGTACGTCGTTGGCCGCGAGGACATGTACTCCTTCATTTGCGAGTCGAATGTTGGGTTCTCAATCAAACAGTTGATGAACACGGCCACGTGCGGCTTCACTTGGGTCGGCGTGAGACTGAGGTCCGTATGCTTCTTGTTGATGTGGTCGGCCACGCGTCGACAGATCTGGTCGGCGATGTAGCCGACGTGGGTGCCGCCACGCAGCGTGGACATGCCGTTCACAAAGCTGACTTGCACGAAGCCGACGTCCGAGGGGAGCACGCCAATTTGCCAGCGCTTGTTCACTCGCGAGTAGATGTACTCTGCACGAGGAGCTTCGAAGTCGCTCACTTCGCCATCGACTGGAACTGCGGTTGTGGATTGCTGGAAGCTCTGCAGGTACGATTCGAAGCCCGCGATCGGCAGCTTTTCGCCATTCAACGTAACCTCCACGTCCGACAGACAGCCGGCCACGTCGTACACACGCTTCTTGAGCACGCGCGTCATACCAGTCGTGAGCTTCTGCATGTCGAACTTGGCAAGATCCGGAGAGAACGACACGCGCGTGAAGTCCTTCTCCTTCGGATCCATCGGCGTGATCTCTGGCTCGCCGCGTTCACGCATGTTGTTGCGCCATACTTGCCTGTACTTGAGTCCTGCAGTGCTATCACCCGTTTCGACGACAAACTCCTGGCTGAAGATGTTGGTGAGTTTGGCTCCGTAGCCGTGTCGTCCACCAGTCAGTCGCGCGCTGCTGTCGTCGAAGTTCGAGCCTGTGAGCAAGTGGCCGAGCACGAGCTCGGGCACATACACTTGCTCTCCCTTGTGGAACTGGACGGGGATACCTCGTCCGTCGTTATGGACGGAGATCCACGGCTTGAAACCATTCGCTTTCGATCCAGGATCTACGATAACGCCCAAATGACGCATGTTCGGGTCGCGCACTTTATTGTCGACGGCATTCACGATGATCTCGTCGAAGATCTTGTACAGCGCTGGCACGTACTCGACAACTTGCTGCTTCATGCGCAGCTTGCCATCTTCGTCCGACTTGCTCAGGATCCACATGCTGTCTTTCGCGGTCTCGACGGAGCCGATGTACATGCCAGGCCGCAGCAGCACATGCTCGAGCGGCGTCTTCTTCTGATAGATCTGCTCGACGCTCTCCTCCAGTGACGTCGAAGAGAATGAACGCAGAGCAAACGAGTTGCCTTGCAATCGACGCAACGCATCACGACGTAGCTCAACCGCAGAGTAGCGTGCGGGTAAGCTCAGATGGCGGGCATTCCGAGCCGAATTTCCAAGCAACGAAGTGGCGTTGGACGGTCGTACTTGCACGAGCGGCGCCGCCGATCGCTGGGCTACAAGTGGAGCGATGTGCGCTTGCAAGCTTGTGCTTGCATGGCCCAGCGCACGGCGGCGACCGCCATGGACAGGCAGCTTCCACATGCCCAATTGTCGATCCGAGTTGAACGGTTGAGAACTGAGCTGTTCGTATTGACGTGTCTATGGTCGCGACCATGGGAATAATACGAACTATCCTCATCATAAGAACATATATAACCTTACTTTTGAGGCTTTTATACGTTAGTATCGTGAGGTAATTCAAAATGTCGATAGTGCCATCCATGCCACAAAAGTGGGGGAGGTCACTCGAGGCCGCCAACTCAAACGTTTGGACGGGTCCACAACACAACGGGAGGTCAGTCTTGCGAGGGGGTCTTCCAAGCGAAGTGGGAGCGCGGGAACAATATGACCGAGAATGCGGCGGCCGCCAAGCGCGCGTCCACGCGAAGCACACGCGCCAGCGCCGTCAATCAAGAGCGCAAGCAGCTTCTAGAGGCGGCTCAGGCGCTGCCACTCGCACCGGAAGCGGCGCCGGCGAGTACGAACAGCGCAAACGCCAAGCCAGACAATGCAGCCTCCACTGCCAGCACGACACCGCCAGCCACGGAGACGACGGAGCCTCTCGCAGAAGAGGCCGCTGAGACCACACCGCAGACGACAGAGGTAGCGGTTGAGACACAGGCTAGTGGGCGACGCAGCGGACGACGGTCGGCGCAAGCGGCGCCTGCGAATGGAGCTGCTGTGAGTGAGGAGGCGGCCGGTGAGACGACGACGACGGAGACCACGACGCAGGAAATCAGTGCGAGCGAAGGGCTGTCGGCACTGGCGAGTGCGAACGCCGACGCGGTTGCCGAGTTCGTGACGAATGGCGGCTCGCTCACAGCGGCGGCGACGCGCTTCGGGCTCTCACGCGCGGAAGTGACGAAGATCGTGAAGGAGACCACGGTGAGCGGGTCCTCCGCCAAGGGTGACGGATCGGACGCCTCTGTAGAGAGCGTGAAGGACAGCAGCAACACATCAGAGAAGACAAACGTCAGTGAGCCAGCCAAGAACGAAGCTACGCCGTCGGAACAGACCAAAAACGACGAGGTGGCGACCCACGAACCTGCTGCTGCTGCAGTCTCGAGCATCCCGACGACCGCAACCACAGCTGCACCAACATCCTTCACGTCGCTGCTGGAGTCCAATGATCTCAAGCGTAGTGCCGCAGCTATGAACGAGGCGGGCGCTGAGGCTGCGGGGCTCGTGCCGAAGGCCAAGCGCGTGCGGAAGACACGCGAAGAGAAGCTGGCTATCCTTGCGTTCGTGGACGACGGCGGTACACACGTCGCTGCCGCAGAGAAGTTTGGCGTCTCACGCACTGCAGTGACGAAGATGGTGAAGGAACGCGACATCATCCTGAGTGGACCTCCTGGTAAGCCCGGTATCGTGATTGGAGTGCCGACGAGTGCCGCCGCCCCAGTCACTGCCGCTCCGACCGCTCGTGCACCAGTAACCGGCGCTGCTGCTGCCCCACAGCCGACGGATGCGGCTCCCACTCCAGCCCCTCGTAAGACTCGTGCGACTGGTGCCTCAGCTGCCAAGCCGCAGCCTGCTGGCACGCCGACGTCGACCAACCCGAAGGCCAAGCGCGTACGCAAGACGAACGAAGAGAAGCTGCTGATCCTCGAGTTTGTGGAGCGCGGTGGCTCGCAGGGCGCTGCTGCTGAGAAGTTCGGTGTGTCGCGCACGGCTGTGACAAAGATGGTCAAAGAGAAAGAGGCGATCACAGCCCAGGTCATGTCGGGCAAGAGCAACCACCGGAAGGTGCTTCAGTATCAACACAAGCTCTCGATCATCGAAGACATGCTGTACAAGTGGCAAGTGCAAGTGGAGAGCGACGCACCGAACCTCAAGGTCACGGGCGATCTGCTGCAGTCGAAGGCAGTCGAGTTCCGAGACAAGATTCTGGCCGAGTGGAAGAACAGTTTGGAGCCTGAGGTCGTGCATTCTCTCAGTGAGTTCAAGGCGTCCAATGGCTGGCTGCATCGCTACTTGCAGCGACGAAATCTTCGCACGGCGTCCAAGCGGGAGTACCACCGGAGGGTTGGCCCCACGGGAGGAGCTGTGCCCGTCAATTCTTCGGACCCGTTCAACATCAGTATGTTCCTCGACGACGTGACGATCCGACTCAAGGCTGTTCCTGTTCATTGTATCTGGAATATGGACGAAGTCGCACTCTTAGGAAGAACACTGGCGGCTCCAACGGTTCCTGCGGATGGACCTGCTCCAGAAATCGCACCTGCCGGCCGAATGACAGTAAGCTTGCTGGTGAATGCCGCGGGAGAGAAATTCAAGCCGCAGGTGCTGATAGCGGAGTCCAACATGGAGAAGGTGGAGGCGCTGCAGAAGGATCATCCTGAACTGTACATCGCATCGCAGCAGCACGCGTGGCAAGACACGACATCACTGGCGCTATATCTGCACTCCGTCAGCGCCGAGGCCAAGAAGCGCATGGAGACGTGGTCGATCGTGATGGATGCGAGCCCATCTCACATCGAGTTTGCCCAGCTCGTCGACCCGAGTGGTTCGTTCGAGCGTGGCTACCGGTTTGAGGACCTCGTGCTCATTCTGCTACCACCGCAGTCCACACCAACGAACCAGCCGTTGCACCACGGTGTCGCCCGAGTCTTCAAGGCCGCGTTCCGTCAGTCCATGCTCAGCGACATCGCGGAAAAGCTCACCAATAGCGATACGCCTGGTCAGTTTGACTTGCAGACCCAGATCACAGACGCGGATCAAGTCTCATGGGTGGCAAGAGCGTGGGACGTGACGCCAACGACGCTGGTCCGCCACTGCTGGGTCCGTAATGGTCTTCTTTCCGGGCCACAACTCGCGCAGATCAGCCAGGACAACTCACGAGCTTCCGAAGCCGAACACTTCCGTGTGCTGTGCGATACGGTGAAGAACCTCCGAGAAGAACGCGACGGTGTGCTCGCGCAGACGCTTGGTCTTGCTGGGCCATCGGGGCTACAGAGTGAGGCCGCGAAATCCGAGGCGATCCTGGATCAGGTCAACGCCCTCATCTCTCTGGAAGACAACGAACAGACCGGTAAGCGATATCGTTTGCACTACGTGATGAGGAAAGACGATGTTTCTGACGTTGCTGTTGGACGATGTTTAGAGCGGAAACACGTGATATTGGTGGCGGAGACGGACGCAAATGGTGACATGCGCGTGCTGGTCTGATCGCCCTGCCGTGATAGTACTTGAGGAAATATGACAATGCTGTCAAGGTGGCACCCTCCCCTGTACATGACGGCGCTCGCACCACCAGGCCGCCAGTCCCCTTCGACGGCGGGACTGCCGACGCAGCAAAGGAGCTTTTTGAGGACACTAAACAAATGTGATGCGTGCGCTTTTTTCATATTCTCGCGTCTAGTACCTATCCATCGTTGGTCTGCGTGAGTCTAGGTGCCTTCAAGGTCCTCCGAGCCGTGCGGGGACTCGCCTTTCTTCAAGACAGGCGCCGAGTTCGTTCTGTTGATCACGCCGCCACTCGCGTTGTTCGAGGATGTGATCGGTGGCAGCTTCTTGTTGTTGTTGGCCGCGTTGTTCGCGGCAGTCGCAGACGACGCTGGCGAAGGAGCAGCGTCCAGTCCCCCTGCGCGTCCATTCCACTCGGCCTCTTTGCGTGCAATCCGCCGGGCATCTTCTTGCTGCTTTTTCTTTTGGAGCAGCAGCTTCTCTTTCTGTTTCTTCAGTGTCGCCGCCGAAATGGGACGCACCCGTGAGAACAGACGACCGCTCTCCTTGTCCACTGAGTTGCCGCCACCACCGCCGCCATTCCCGCCCATTGAGGCCTGGCCACCGGCACCAAAGCCCTGGGACCCCTCTTTGATCTTTAGCTTGAACGCACTGGCCGCCCCAGCACCACCATTTGCCGTCGGCGCAATCGTAGCTGCTCCGTCCAACGGATCCACGTCGTTCAGACCGTTGTCCGTCTCATACGTCGCGTTCTGCTCTCGCACGTCCACGACGCAGATCGTCTCGACGCCGATGAGCCCGCTGCTCGCCCCTGCCGCCGTCGGAAGCGGACCCACGGCACTGCTCATAGCGTGAGCGTTGGCCATCGACGACGGCGTCGTGGTCGTGCCCAGCGCCTCGATCTTGCCGCCCGCGTGAACGTACACGTGCTTGACGCGATCGTTGCGCTCCAGCGCCTCGGCCAGTACCTTGATGCCCTCTCGACTGATGCGGTTGCTGCGTAGATCCACGAACCGCAATTGGCACGTGCTGCCGTT
Organism: Pythium apleroticum; assembly: GCA_023337875.1. NCBI lineage: Eukaryota > Oomycota > Peronosporomycetes > Pythiales > Pythiaceae > Pythium > Pythium apleroticum. The sequence goes on along the minus strand of JAADXN010000001.1, from coordinate 11,154 downwards.
ACTGAGCATAGCGGCGATGGCGCGGGCACCCTCACTGCTGATAGTGTTGCCTCGCAGTTGTAGCTCTTTGACGTTCGGTGCGTTTCGTAACAGCGCTGCGATCGCATGGACCTCCTCGTCTCCGACGCCACTCTCTCCAAGCTTCAACACCCCGGCATCGTCTCCACTTGTCGTGGAGCTGCTACTGTTTACTGATGCCGAGGCCCCTGGTTGTCTGGACTTGATCTCGTGGACATACCGTAGCAGCGTCTTACGTTTGGCATCCTCTTCCACGGTGAGCTTCTCCTGGATGAGCTGCGTCTTGCGAGCCAAGTGCTGGATCTGGTCGCTTTTGTGCGAAAGCTGCTCGCGGATCTCGTCCACGGCGTCGTCGGCGTTCATCACACTCGTGAGCAGGAACGCGATGCGTTCCACCAGAAGCTGCTTGGTGTTCATGCTCTTCTGCGCTCGCTTGAGGAATGTGTTGATCGCCGACTTGTCCAGGAACTCGACAGCTTTCTGGACGGCCTGAGGCGACATATTCGTTCGCTTGGCTTTGATCACCAGCAAACCGCCGTGCGAAGAACGCGCCTCAACGAAGAACCGCCCGTGGATCGCCGCCGCCACGTCATCTGGGTGCGGCTGCTCGTGGCTGTGGTTGTTGTTATTGTTGCCATGGCCACCTCCGCGTTCGGGCTCCAGAGGGTTTGCAAACCCTGCGTTCTCCATGGCTACCGAGAGCTCGGCCATTTTCTTTTGCAGTGCCTCAAACTTGATACTCACGGCATCCAGCTCGTCCTGTTTGCACCGTAACGCCTCCGTCACAACGCGGTTGCTCTCGGCAGTCGCGTACAGCTTCTGCGTGAGCTCTGCAGTCTTCTCCTGCATGCTTGAGATCTGCGCGTGCATCTTCTTCATCTCTTCCTTGGTCACGATTTTGGCTTCTTCGTCCGCCTGCATCTTGTTGAGCAGAAACGCGATTCGGCCACTCATGGTCTTGACTTTCTCCTCGAGATCCTTACGCTCTTCCGCCTCTTTCAGCTTGGCTTTGACCTCTTCGCTGCAGCGGATACTCAGCTGTGCGTTGTGCTTCTTCAGCGCCTGGATCTGCTCGACCATCACCTTTTTGTCCATCTCCGACTTCACGCGGGCCTTGCCTTCTTTCGTACCTTCTTTCAGGAGCCGCGAGTTCTTCTTTTTCAACGCCAGCAGCTCCGATTCCTTCTGCTTGAGCCCTTCGATTGCCTTGGTTTTGCCCAGCTCCGCCAACTTCAACCGTTCTAGCAATTGGAACACCTTCTCAGCCATCTCACGAAGCTGGTCGGCCGAGTCGCGGTTCTCTGCTTCCATTCGTGTCCGCTCCTGCTCCGCCTTTTCGAGCCGCTGCTGTAATTCCTGCTTGTCCTTGAGCAGGTTACCGTTTTCAATGAAAAAGTTTTTGTTGGCGTCGATCTGTGCGCGCTTCGCCTTGGACTCGAGTTGCAACTGCGTCTCTAGCTCCTGGTTTCGCTCATGGAATTTGCGAAGCTTCTCCTCCATCGCGTTGAGCTGGTCGTCAGCGTGGCGCTTGGACTCTTCGAGCTGCTGGATCTTCTCCAGAAGCTGGTACTGCTTCTCCTTGCGCACGCGTAGCTGCTCCTGCAACGCCTCGACCTCGACCTGGGTCTTCATCTTGAGTTCTGTATTGCAGGCACGTAGCTGGTCGCTTTCATTGCGCAGCAACCGCACTTCTTCGGCTCGAAGTTGGCCTTCGCGCGTCGCCTTGGCTGCGATCTCCTCATGTGTCTTCGCCGTCGCAAGCAGCGACGCGTACCGTGTTTGTAGCGCGTCCAACTCGGCTTTCACGGAACTTGTCTCCTTCGCTAAAGCCGAGGACTGGGACTCTTCGTGCTCGAGCAGTCGCAGCAGCTCCGTGTTGTGATCGGTCAGCACTTTGATCTGCGTGTCACGCTCCTCCATACCAGTCTGCACTTTCTTCAAGTTGGTCTCTGCCGCACGCGCTTTGCTCTGGAGCTCAAAGTTTTGGTCGCGCAGCGCTCGATTTTCATCGTCGAGACGCAGCTTTTGCATCTTGAGCGAGTTGATCTCGTCGTCCATGACGTTCAGCGACGTGAGCAAGTGCGAGTTCTGCTCGCTCAGGATCTTCATCTGCTCGTCTTTCATCGCGAGCGCCTCATTCGCACGCGTGTCCTTGTTTCCCTTTTGCGCCATCGTTGCCAGCACGGACGCCGCGTCCCCCGAGCCACCGCCGCTCACGCGGAAGGGCGACTGGCTCATGGTCACCGACGCAGTGGTGTGCAGAGTCTCCTCTCTCAGTCACTATTGCAGCGGCAATGCCATGTACACAACAACTAGGAAGCTACACTGTGAGGGCCGGGGCCAGAAGCGACTTGCAGGTGACCATCATCATGAAGCTCTCCAAAGAGTAGCCATTTTTAGAACAGTATGGGTTCAAAATGAACATTGCGAAAGTGAGAAAGTGCAACAAGGTTTCTTGGAGCTCTTCGCCGATAGATAATGTCGGTACTGCACCTCACCGCCAACAGGGCCACGTTCACCTAGTAGTCTCGCTGACCGACGTATCCGAACCAGCGCGTCGACTTCTTGCTCTTGCCAATGTAGTACGTCGGGCCAATGTGCTCCTCCCAGTTGATGTGGAGCTGACGCCAGTCGCTACACCACTCAGTCACGGTTTGCTTCAGCTCTTTGAGGGTCTCCTCTTCTCCCATCGGGAAGATGTTACCCTCGCCACGCTCTTCCGAGTCGTCGACAAACTTCTCAGTTGGGTCCACGCCGCCCCACATTCTGCTCACGGGACGTTCGACTCCTCCCCAGAAGTGCGGCATGAAGCCGCAGTGCTTCAGCAGAGGATACCCGAGGCCTGTGAGGGGCTCATCCATCTTGCTCAACAGCACCGGGTACACAATCTGCTCGCCGTCGCTGAACGTATGCAGCTCTTCCTCCATGTCGCCGAACACTTGCTTCATCATCGCCAGCTCGTGGAAGAGCGTGTAGGCGTCTTCACTAGCTGGCCAAGCCGCTTCCTCGGACGCCTCTCCGCTCTGGATCCGGTTCAGGAAACCGTACTGGCTCGGTCGGAAGTAGATTCCGAGATGACTCCACCAGCGCAGATCCTCCACGAGCAGGTTGAAAGGCATCTCCTCGCCGAACTCGCGCTCGTACTCGCGGATAGCAGTCGAGACGTCGCCACCGCCGTCGCTCCCTTCCATGTCACACTCGTTACCCACATTGAACTTGTTCTTGGCACTCACGCTGAAGTCAAAACACGCGAACACCATCTTCCGCCAGAAACGCTCATTGCTTGGAGTGATGTAGGCGGCGACGGTCGCGTCGTCGAGGCGCTTGAGCTTTTCAACCACAATAGCAGGGCCGTTGATGTTGGTGACACTCTTGTCGACGGGCAGCAGCGGCGCGATGGTCTTCCACACAGCGTAAAACTCGACGTCGGTCATCGTGATCGGAGGTGGTGGCTTGGTGGGTCGTGGGACTTGAGCAAGTTTTAGAATGAGAGGGAGCGGAACGGGTCGACTGGATCGCGAATGCCTTCTGTGTGCAACGATACCGTCCAGCATCTGCGCCGGCAATGTGTCATTACAAACTGACGGACTGACACGTCGCCCTAATCCATCACTGCGGATCCTATGGCAAACACCATATGCAACTGCACATGATATTTAGTGGGTTCGTGATTGATCCCACTCAACAGCGTCTGGACCGCAGCAGGGGCGCGTCTGTCGGCCGGAGCTTGGCGTCGGCGAAGGCGAGGCTCCTGTGTACTCACTGGTGACTTGGCAAGTACACTGCGTAGCCTCACGAGAACGCACGTGAATATATTGAAGGTCATTCACGGTTGGTTCAAGAGGCAAAACGTGCTGTCTACTCCCAGATACGAGGGTGCCTAGTAGTCTCGCTGTCCGACGAATCCCAGCCAGCGCTTGGAGCTTTTGCACTTTCCGACGTAGAATGCTGGACTCTGGTGCTCGTCTTGATTGACGCGGACATGGCGCCAGTCGCTGCACCACTCGGTCACAGTTTCTTTGATCTCGTCGACGATGTCTTCTCGTGCGAGAGGGAACAAACCCTCGTCTCCTTCGCCTTCGCTGTCTTCATCGCCATCGGTTCGTGGCCTCTCTGGGTCGAAGCCACCCCACATCTCGCTCACTGGATCGTCGATACATTCCCAGTAGTGCGGCGCGAAGCCGCAGTGCTTGAGCAGAGCGAACCCGTGGCCGGTGATCGGCTCGTCCATCTTGCTCAGCAAGACCGGGTTCACCGGTTGATCACCATCGCTGTAGGTACTCAACTCACCCTCCATGTCGCCAAACACTTGCTTCATCATGGCCAATTCATGGAAGAGCGTGTGTGCGTCTTCAGTGGCCGGCCACGCCGCTTCGACGGTCGCTGCTCCGCTCTGAATCTTGTGTAGGAAGGCATATTGGCTTGGTCGGAAGTAGATGCCGAGGTTCACCCACCACTGTAGATCCTCCACGAGAAGGTTGAACGGAGTCTTTCTGCCAAACTCGCGCTCGTACTCGCGCACAGCCTGAACGACCACAGCATTACCGCCGTCGCTCGTTTCCAAACCGCAGTGGTTGTACACGTTGAACGTGTTGCTCTCACTCACAGTGAAGCCGAAGGTAGCCAGCACCATCTTCCGCCAGAACCGCTCGTTGCTTGGTGCCATGAAGGAGACGACCGCCGGATCGTCCAGACGCTTGAGCTTTTCCACCAAAAGCGCAGGGCCATTGATGTTGGTGATGGTCTTGTCCACGGGCAGCAGTGGTGTGATTGTCTTCCAGACGACCATGAATTGGGTGTCGAAGGTGATGTCGTTGGTCATGATGGTGGCTTGTGCAATTGTCTTGTGTTTCTGAAATGAGACGGAAGACGGACAATGTGAGAGCGCTCAAAGGGAAGAGCAGGCGACGGACAATGCGTCACTACAGGCCACATAATGCATCACCCACACATCAGATTCCACATTCCCGTTCACTTGATCCATATCAAGACAGTGACCGGTACACCAGCCGTCCGCCTCATTTATCATCTTTTAGAGCCCACCTGTGACGTGTGCAGCCAAACACCAGACTTGGAGGCCAGCGACGTCCAGTGTGAGTGCCGGTAGCGGTTAGTAGTCACGCTGCCCAACGAAGCCAAATCAGCGTGATGACTGCTTGCTCTTGCCAACGCAGTACGTCGGACCACAGTACTCTTCCCAGCTTACACGCAGTTGTGTGAAGTTAAAGCACACCAGCAACATCTTGCGCCAGAAACGCTCATTACTTGTAGCGATGTACGCAGCGATTGTCGGGTCCTCTAGTCGCTTTCGCTTCTCGACCACAAGAGCAGGGCCGTTGATGTTGGTGATACTCTTGGCCACTGGCAGCAGCAGCGCGATGCTCTTCCACACAGACTTGAACTGAGCGTCGGCACTGGCAGCGACTTCCATCTTGAAGAATTCAAACCACAGTGAGCACTGTGGCGGGAGATCGTGAGAATGGAAGTGAGCGCCACCACCACCAAGCTGAACTGTAATTGTTCATCAAATCGGGTGCCTCTTCCTCACACGGCTTTATTTGCTTTTTCACAAACATGTTCACTTGATCAGGATATGGTCGTTGTCAGACCAACTGGCTGCGTGACATGTATGCGTGTGGAGGCGCGCATGCGTGTTGAGTCTGAGCCGATTGCCATACCTGCAGGACTGACTGCCGTACTTCATGGTGAAGTCCATTGGGATGCGTACGTACAATGAGAATAACATTATCTTGAGTAGCTCACGACCTTCTCTTGGCAGAAGAGGTCAACACAGCTCCTACTGGACGGCGCGTGTGACCAGGTACGACTGGATGGCCGTGTGGCCGCACGTCTTCGCCAACTCGATGAAACGTGGTTTGACCCTGAGTCCGCGGTAGCGGTGCACCATCTCCAGCACACTCAGGCATCCGTTGTCCACCACTCGCTCGAGAAAGCGGTCCGTGTACGGCTCCGGTCGGTGCTTCAGTAGGAACTCCAGAACTTCAAACGCCGATCCTGCCCACGCTCGACAGTAGATGTCGCGACGGAAGTACTGCGCTGGGTACTTCTCATGGAGAAATGTGACGACAGCGAGGTTCCCGGTGTAAGCTGCCTCGCTCATCAGTCGCCTCGGGATGGTGATGTTTGGAAGGTTTGCACACGTCCACTGTAGCAGCTTGATGTCGAGTAGATGGAAGGTGAGCGTGGTCTGGATCTCATTGTCCTCAAACTCGTCATCTGGCAGTGGCATCCGTGCCTTCAGCTCTTCGAGGACCGCAAAGTCGCCATCAAAATGCGCGAACGCGTCATTCCACAGGCCTCGCACGTGTGGGTACGGGTCGCGCTTGTTCTCGACAATCCACCGCAGCATCTCGGGCCTGTGGCTGGTGACAGCGTGCTGAAGCGGCAGCGCTACTCTTCGCATGACTGTCTGGAGCCCCACGCGTTCGCGGTACTGAATGCGCGACACCACATCCAGCAGCCGCAGATCGCCGTGCTTGATCACCTCAATGCCTAGCAGTCGCAGCCGCTGGAGGCGATGCGCCATCGACATTGTGTTCCAGTTCTCGTAGCGCTGGAGCACGAAGTCGTAGACGAGCTTCGGCAGCCCGACCTGGAACTCGGTGATGAGGTCGAAGTAGAACCGGTCGGTGAGGACGCGCGACGCCACGCTCAGCGCAGGGACCTCGTCGTGGTGTCTGCGCATGGTGCTTGCTGTGTCTGTATGTCTGCGAGGCGCCTACATGGAGAGTGGGCGCTCCAGGCAGAGGCGCCGCGGCAGATATCACATCATCCCTCCTCCATATTTCTTCCTTTTTCTTGTCCCTCGTCCCTTTTTCTTGATCTTGAGATATTTTGAACTCAGAATCATCTCATCCTGTGGGTACAATTTCGCGTGGACTCAGACGGCCGGATCAGATCTGAGGGTAGGTATCCCGTCCCACCAAAAGCCGAATCGGAGCCTTCGGAGCCTCCGATGCAGGAACCCGCCAAAAATGACGTCGGCATCGACGAAGCGCGTGAGTGCAGAGGACGCTTCACTGTGCGAGCGTGCGTGTCACAAGGCGGCGTGTGCCATCCAGTTTTGTCTGCAGCGCAGGGGCTACCAGGAAAGCAAGTGTATCGCGTATATCGACCACTACTATGACTGCTGCGAGGCCGCCAAGGGCGCCATCCACGGGAACGACCAAGGCGATATGGGCAGAGGCGCATCATCCGATCACATTAGCAAGCAGTAGTGAAAAAGGCGGGCGCCTTCAATAGAGACACTTCCTCATTGATTTCTCGTTCTGGCTTGATCATGAATTGCTAGCATGCGCTGAGCGTTCGGAGCCGGCGAGAAGGTCGTCGACGGAAGACGGAAGTGCGCACGAGCGCTCAAGCGATAACCGCAAACGCATCACTTCAAACAACAACGCGACGCTTGTACACATCAGAAGACTGGATACAAACCAAGAGGAGTCAGCAATGATGGATGCGAATCAAATGACCATAATTCTGAGCCTTCGCACCTGCACAGTTCCCAGGAATACAAGATGAAGGAGGTGGCGAAGAGCTGCACAGCGACGACTACTGCCTGAGCAGCAACGCATCGGCTCAGTTCGCGCTTGGCATCGGTGTGCGTTTGTACAGAGAGCTGAACGCTTGGATCGCTGTCCTCGTCCAGCAAGGCTGCCATGTCCTTCCATTCCTTGTTCTGGTGTTGATCCACATACCAACGTAAGCACAGGGGTGGCATATGCTTTCTTGCATCTTTCGTACCTTTGCACGTGCAGTAGCTGGTTTTAACACCATCCCGTGGTCAAGCAGCTTATGGACTTCTTCCAGCGCAAGCCAACGCTGCTGCTGATTTTGAGAGACGTCGCTTTCGCTGTCCCACATCGTCGTGAAGACAGCGTTGCACGTACTGTCGACGACGAAGAAGTGGGCAAGACTCACGCCCAGCGTGAGGAAGAAAGCGTAGCGGTCGTAGATGAGATACGGTTGCTATCCAAGCAGCGAGACGCACAGTTCAGTATTCGATGAAGCAAATCACAACGACTAACCGTAGCAGGCAGCCAACTTACGTGATTGTACTGTGTGGAGAAGATGCCAGTCATGAAAACAATTTCGATCGCATGCGTGGTCTTGAGAGCCGCAGTCGCATGTGTCGACAAGACGGAATTCATGATGGAGACAGCGTCCAAGGTTGCTCTGAACGTCATCAAACAAACCACATTAGAGGGATCACCACAACCAGCCGAGTGTCAAATGAAGGCTTACACAACAGTGAGAGTCGTCCAGCAATCTCTCTCGAAGTTGCCGATGTAGTGTATGTGGACTGCGGTGAAGATCCCGATGAATCCCAGCAACAGAAGTACTCGCAACGCAACAAATCGTTTCGAATCACTCGGTGCTGCACTGTTTGTCAAGTGCCTGAGCAAGAGGAGTCTCCCGAGCCAAAGAGCAGAGAGCACCACCGCGACAATCTGCGTCACTTCCACAGTCTAGAACAGGAAACCAAACGGAGAGTGAGTCGGGGCTTCGCCTTGTTGATGCGTTCTGCATCGTCACGGTACTCGAACGTACCTCTTCGTACATCAGCGCATTCACCACAGTCACTGCCACAACCTCAAATATCCACAGCGACCATTCCAGGCGAATGCGTAGTCGCTTGCTGTCGTGGGCGAGCTGTCCGTAGTATCGCGCCGCCTGGCTGAGTGTCATTGGCGTCTTGTTCACGAAGGTCTCCGGTACGCCACCAAGTACGGCAGCTGAGGCAGATGAGCCATTCGCTGATGCACCACCAGCTCCAGGCGGTGAGCTGGTAGCTCCTTGAGGCGCCGGATTCGCGGGTAGGCCGCCAGCGACGCGCTTCTTCTTGGTGTTGAGCTTTGCGGGTGCCATGGCGACCACGTTGTCATGGAGCTCTTCGATCTTTCGGACCGCGTCAACCCGATACGATCATTTGATTGGATAAATATTTGTTTACGTTCTCTTTGATTGGTGAATAATAGCTGCCACTGCTGTGCACGAGCAGCCACACTTGGCCATCACGCGACAGGCAAACGCACCATCTCGTAGAAAATGGCGTTCATGATCGCTCGTCGTGTTGCTCGCTCGCTCCCAACCGCCTCCATCGCTGCTCGCTGTGCAGCTGTACTACCGCGCACGCAGCAGCAGCTCTGCGCTGCTTGGGCCGTGCGCTCATCGCAGCTTGCGCCACACGCTCGCGCGTTTTCGACTGGCGATGAGGCACCAGTGCCATCTCCAGCGGTCGATTCGCTTGACGAAAACCGCTTCCTGGAGCTCGCGGAAGGAACTCTCAACGACATCCAGACCTGGGTCGATGGTATTGAAGAGATGCTCGAGGAGTCGGATGTCTCGCTCGCGGTACGGGGCCCGTTACGACGTATTCCCATGGCCATTCTTCTCGATCTTACTTTTCTCTCTCTCTCTCTGCGGTTTGCCTTCTTCAGCAAGGAGTGCTCAAGATCGATTTGGGCGAGCACGGCACGTGGGTGCTCAACCGACAGATCCCGAACCGTCAGATCTGGTGGTCGTCTCCGATCAGGTGCGTTGAAGACGAGAGCTCGTCGAGCCAGTGGTCATCTTGTTGACATTCTCGCTTCTTCATTTATCATTTTGCAGTGGCCCGCGCCGCTACGAGTTCGATGCGGCCACGGGAAAGTGGCTCAACACGCGAGACAAAGCCGAGATGTTCGAGCAGCTGCAGGATGAAATCGAAGAGGCCACGGGCATTTCCATTTTCAACTAAACAGAAACCGCAACAAGGCAACTCAAAACAGTCACTGGAGCTGAGTTCACCAGCCGCTTGTTATCGTTCCTACCTAAATAGTGACAGTTCTCAGCTCCAATACTGGTATGAGAAGTAGAGACTGTTGTGTCGGCTATTCCTCGTCACCCTCGTCTCCCTCAACACTATCATCATGGTCGTCGTCTTCTGCTTCGGCCAGAACAGGGCGTTTGCTGTCGACTTCGTGACGCTCGTCGATGTATCCCTATTTCCAACATGTTTTCATCAGCCGCTGCCAGCACATCATCATCCATACGCCAGGCACGTACCGCAAACAGGAGTCCTCGCACGTGCTCAGTCGATGCGTCCAAAACGCTCGAGCCCAGCATGCCGACGCGTCTCGCCTCTTCTTCTTCCCACTCGCTGATGGCACGGTCGCGCATTTCGAAAACGTGCTCCCGCCGCCGCTTCTCGTTTTCCACTTCGGTCAGTTGCGCATAGTACTCCTTCTCTTCGTCCGTACACTTGCGCCACATATCGCCCAAGATTTTGCGTGACTCGGCCGCCGACCGCTTCTGTTTCGGATGGGAAAACAAATCCTTTTGGACTTGGCAGTACATGATGAACGGATTGATCGGCCGTGGCGCCTTCGTTTCCTGCAAGACGCATTGTATGAGTTAGAATGAATCAAATATTTGAATCCGTGAGACCTTCGGCGACGAACCTTGTGGAACCTTGGCGTCAACTTCTTCGGTGGGCGGTGCGTTCCGTTTGCCGGTGGTACAGGCACGGGTTTCTTCGTCGTGAGAGATCTGAGGGGCAATCGCATGAAATTGAGATACCACGATGCAGAAACGAGGAGATTGGTGGCAGGCGTACCTTCGCTGCGCAGCGATCTTGCCGTTTAAATATTGGAGCTCGTCAGCTCCCAGCTCGCTTAGAACTGGCTGCCACATTACTGTTAATATCATCACAAGTCGTCAGCCATGGATCGGGCGAAATTTCTTCCCCACCACCCAACGAACCTGCACTAGTTGGATCGCGGACGACAGTCTTCTCGAGAGGTTCTAGCGTACTGATACCGAGTGGTCGAGGCTGAGAGGGCACCGGCGCTGAGCTGGCAGCCTTCTGGGCCACGGGATCATTTCCAATCCACCGCTTGTTGTACAGTATTCTTCGGTAGGCGAACACTTGCTCTCGGATGGAAAACGCGATGGCGGGCTCAAACACCCCTGGGAGGCTCATTTCAGCGCACAGTGTCGCGGCAAACGCCTCGGCGTTGTTGAGGTCGCTGTAGATGTCCCACTCAAACTGGTCACGTAGCTGTTTCCATGAGACAGGATAGCATACAAGTGAGTAACTCCACAAACGAGCTGCGAGTCAGGGGGGGGGGGGGGGGG